>JBBPLO010000178.1:11557-28399 GCA_038089835.1 Retiboletus flavoniger
GGAAACAATCCACAGTCGCCGCATCGTCAACCGAAGCCAAGTACATGGCCATCGCACATGCTGCAAAACAAGCCCTCTGGCTCAGGCAGCTAATGGTCGACATCGGAGCTACGAAAGAAAAATCAGCGACGGAAATCTGTGCGGATAACATGGGTGCTATAGCCCTCACGAAGGAGGCCTGTTTCCACGCCCACACTCGACACATTGGTGTCCACTACCACCTCGTCCGTGAGCGAGTAGAAGATGGCACCTTCAAAATAAACCACATCCCGACCATGGAGATGCCTGCAGACGGCCTCACCAAGCCCCTCGCACGTATCAAACATGAGAAAATGGTCAAGGTGCTCGGGATATCGCCTGTTATGCTGAGCTGTGGAGCTGCAGCAGGACCTCAATGTGAGCTCTACGTGTGCACGAAGACGAGGGAGGATACTTTGGGTATTCCGACAGAAGACTTCGGAGATACATCCTCAAGGTTGGTGGCTTGAGGAGAGACGACGTCAAACAACTCGTAGATGAACTTCAAGGGAGACCCTTAAGTTCGGGACAAGGGTTCAAGGATGCAAGCCTCAGGGAAGTTCCTTAGCTTAGGTGGGTTGCCTATTGGGCAACAAGGGGACCGAGGAGTGGCTTAGAGCTCGTAGAATTAAGGAGACTAAGCTAAGGAGAAGTACAGTGGGACACACGATATAAGTACCGTCGCCAGTGGTTACGTAATGGGCTTCTAATAGGCCCGAGATAAGGAGTGAGTCATCCGCAGTAGATAAGGATGAGTCACTATGAGTCAGTTCTAATAATACAACGGTTCCGCGATAAGACGGAAAGGAAGGAACCGGGGAAGCGGAACTCGAGGCGAGAACGGAGTTCCTAAGTCCGAGATAAGACGGGAGACGTACGAGGACTTAGCTAAGTAAAAGGAAAATAGAGGAAAAAGAGGCAATCCACTGTGGATCGTAACATCACCGGTCTGAGGGGGTGTGTTGGAAATCAGCCCGCCGACACCATAGATATGTTTTACTTACATCAGCCACTTTCCTTATCAGGCAATGCCTGCACACTTACAACGCTACACAATCCTTCCCCTCCTTTCCTCCAGTCTCGTATATACTTGACTGGAGGTAAGCACCACACTCATTTACCTTAGATCATGTACTTACATCGAGCAGGACTTACCGTCCCCGCTCGTTAGGTGAATAATAGTCTCATATATACTTGACTGGAGGACTTACCATCCCCACTCGTTAGTTCGTGTCCACTCACAGATCTCTGGGTGAACGGCGAGAGGGAGGGCATATGATACTAATACATAGATGGATCACTGAAAACAAGGGCAATGCAGCTTGCATTCATGGTGAACATTGAGGAGACCTGTCCCCTAGAGTACAAGAGTAATTATCAGCACAGATCGATCGACACCATCGTCCAGTAAACCTGTCGATTAACGTTCAACGTTTGATACTCAAGGAACCGTTATGTAACACACTGGCCCCTCTGAATCGCTTTCGTCCGAGCTGATGTGAGCGGACACGAACTAACGAGCGGGGACGGTAAGTCCTGCTCGATGTAAGTACATGATGTAAGGTAAATGAATGTGATGCTTACCTCCAGTCGAGTATGTACGAGACTGGAGGAAAGGAGGGGAACGATCGTGTAGCGTTGTAAGTGCGCGGGCGTTGCCCGATAAGGAAAGTGGCTGATGTAAGTGAAACATATCTACGGTGTCGGCGGGCTGATTTCCAACAGCCGAGTCGTGGAATGCCAGCACCCTTCGTGATTATAGTATATATATGTAGATATCTGCTACACGAACGAAAATAGTATGGATTGCATCGTAGTATTTGACCTGAGGAAACTGCGTCTATGAAAGCATAAAAAACATAATTTAGGCCTCTAATTGTATGCACAACTGCGACGAACACATTCCACCACGTCATATGACAGGAATCTATACACTTTCTCGATTACACGGTCGATCACGTCCAACTACAAGTACGTCTGGTGCGTCTCGAGATATAATATTCTACTGCTCGATCTCTTTTGGTTTCTGTAATTGGACGGCACCTAGCGAGCCCTGGTCGCGTGGTACCTCCGTCACTGCGAGCTCAACGTCCGGGTCCGTCGTCCCTGTCGTGTGACTCGTCGTGCTGCTCCCACTACGCTCAGGGTTCATCTCTTCAATGTCTGCATCTAGGTCTGGCCAAAGACGATCGCCTAAAGCTGCCATCTGCCTATTTATCTCCTTGCTGATATCGCGCTTTGTGGGAGGTCGTGCTTGGAACCCCCGAAGATTGAGGATGAGCCGTTGTCCGACGACTGAGAGTAACGGAAACGTTAATCTGCCGCACAGCCCGTCAGAATAAACAAACGCGGACGACAACGGTCATTGCTCACGCTTGCGCAAGGAAATTCCTTGGATCCTATTCAACAAACCAATCAAATCATCATCGCTGAGCACTGGTTAGGAAATACATCCGAGAGGACTCACGCTACTGAACACGGCCCTGTCATGTTTTCAAGTTTGAGTAAACAATCGAACAGATCACATATCAAGGAACAACATCTTACCAGCATATCATTGCAAATGCGGTGTTGAACAAGCATGTCTGCACGGTGTGAGATCAATTCTTCCGAGGCATTTGGCAAGGGTACCACATAAAACAAGACGGCTGAACAACCAGTCAATGTTCACTTGCAAAAATACTACAGTATGAAACGTCCTTACCGTCCCGCACCAGAAGATGAATCAGCGGTGAGGAGTAGAGACCGTGGGACTCCTTTGTAAGCTTTCGAAGACTGTACCATACCGTTGCAAATATAATACTGTCGAGGGCCAGTCTACACTAGAAGTCAGAGCCAAAGGTGCTACCCCCAGTCACGAATGACTTACGTTCCAAACGATGCCAGCCACTGTTAGTAGTCAGAGCAATCTCAGATATCTCAACACGTGTAAGGGTGATGACACTTACGATGTGTGCTATAGTGTTATAAGTAAATAATTGTCAGGGAGGGTTTTGAGGGTATGGTTTAAATCGTGAAACAACGTACGATACTGCCACTGGACACAGACATCAACTTGTTCGAGAAATGGGTACAGGACGACTGCACAAAGGTCAGTTACATGTCAGCGGATCTCATACCAAAATACGCACAGCTGACAGTAGGGGCGGCTTGTGGAAAAAGCATCACTGCGACCATAGCAAGAACGTAGAGTATATATAATGTAATCAAGATGACTGTAACACGGTACGTGCATCCCCAAATTGCCCAAGCGCGCATCAGAACTAGAACTAAGATTTTGCCGTCAAGAATGGGACACTGAAACGACAATAGTCGGTGCACTCACTACGAATCAATTCTCCGCAGAAGAGTATGAAGAATGTGCAAAACAATGCGAAAGCTGTACAAAACTGATGTATGGTCGGACTGGAACTCAGCGTTCGTGGACCGGATGAGAGAGTACATACCTCTGCAGAACCACGGTTCACATATCCTGACTCCTCCAACATGATGAATGTCTGTCCGATCAAGTTTCCACACCGGTGTAGCAGGAAGCCAGCATTGACGGCTTTCCAGGGAGCATTCCAGAAAAACTGCACCTTTCATTCGGCGGCCTGTTAGATGGATACTTCACAAGCAGTGGAGGTACACACTTCGAGGGGTAAAGTAATTAGATAATCATAAGCAATCAGCGAGCCCCCCGCGAAAACCAAGCATCTATGATAATGATGAGTCGGGCAGTGGAAGGAACGGGTGTTCAACATGCTCACTTGCGAAGAAACAACTGGCTCAAGAACGCTGCTGGTACTGACATGACGGAGAAGAAAGGTCAGATCAGATTTGACCAAGTGGGCTGGAAGGTGAAAGGCTAAGAATGTGTGAAGAGGGGTGAGGAGATGCAGGCTACTCAGGATACTACATGGATTGAAGTATGTTGCAATGAGCATATCCCTGAAAGCTGAAACGGTTCAGTGTAACGTCATGTTAGTATATGGGTATATCCGATTCTATGTGTCAGGAGGTGAACGAGCCATATGTAGTTAGTCTGCTCTGAGCCTCCGGCATTACGAACAGAGATCAAGGGAGCATACAACACATACTAATCACGGGAAGCTGTCAGATGTAAGACTGAATTAGTTCACGTTTCAAAACTGGGTAACTGTAATGGCGTGCCGTGACTCGTGAAGAACCTACTCACATTACAGATTAAATACCGAGCGGATGACTCTCCGCAAGGTTTCGGAGAAAGATGTGTGTAATTGGTGTCCAAAAACGTGAGGCTAATCCTAATGCGAATGGCGCTACAGGTTATAATTATCAGGCGATTGCTTCCACCACCGCCTGTAAAACCAGAGGTTCACACGCGGATCCACTGTAACAGGCAACCATTAGTATTGAATACGACCTATTGATAGAGTTTGATTTGTTGCCACCTCGGTGTCGGCGGAGAGTGAGAAAACTATTTAGGGTCTAACCTGGGCGCTGATTCTCTATACAGTTTGGCTAGACCCTAAGCTGTGACCATTTGCCACTAGACCCTGCGTTACTAAGTCAGGATGGGAAATCGGAAATTATAGAGGTTTCAATGTCGTGGCCTTGGAATTTCGCCTCCGGAGTGCCCCAATCGAATATGTTGCTGCCCCGTGGGCGTGAGGAGCTTGAGGGGCTCGAGGACAACTTGACGAAAAGGCCACTATCGTCCATGGTTTATAGGGTGGAGTTCCTGCCAAGATTTCCTGTAAATTGTGTCACATTTGCTTTCGTATGCCACTATTTGTTTATCCACTGCTGGCATGGGATGAGCTCCGAGAGTCGCCATCCATAGGGTCCAAGTGTATCCCGTCTTAAATCAGGTTGCCTTGCTGCCCCACGAAATACCTTCATGTGTGAAAGATGTTGTGCTAGTTTTGAACCCGACATTCTGACCGTGCGTTAGCAACCCCCGGAGACCAGGGCTTCAAAGTCGCGGGCTAGCCGCGCCGAGCGTCAGTGGTCCAGCTCCTACTCGAGTCCTAATTGAACTCGTTTGTGCAGGTCTCAACTTCAATTAAGTTCGAGCAGGGGGGATTATACTTTGACCTCTTGTCGTTATGGAGGTCCACTGATGAACATTCAACCGGCGCCGCAGCTCAGTAGACCCGCAGCAATACATATCTACCCTGCGTGACCCTTGATTCGGCATCGCGACAGCTGCTGCAACCGCAAGAATGAGGCGGGGGGAAGAAACAATGCAATCATGATGGTGCATACTTGAATTGTTTGACGACTAACTCTCTCAGGGATCGAACGCGTAATGAAGAGGGGGGAAAGTGCCGATTCTACCCTAAAGCGGTTCAATTGAAAACTTCAGGTGGCACCGTGGTAATTATCCGACGAATGTGAGTGAAAAACACGCCATTAGGGTCCTGACCATATAAGTACCCAGCTGCAACAGGGAAATACGGGGAAGAATGTTTGCTACATAGCAAAACATGTTCGATTACGTCGTTCCACTCATAGGTATATCTATGACTCTTCATTTAACTGGAGCGTACGACCTTGAAAAGAACAAAATGGGCGCACTCCTGTGTATAAAATTTTTTCATTCTTTTTCATTCCAATTGATTATCGGAGGAAATGAACAGAACCTTGGCTACGCCGCACCTCCATCAGCTCGACAGGGTCCACAGTGGTTCCTGTCTTGCCACTCGTGTTATTGTTTTCACTTTGCTCCAGGTTCAACTGTTCATCATCTACTATTAGGTCCGGCCAGAGCAGATCGCCCATCGCTGCCATCTGCCTGTTTATCTCCCAACTGATATCGCGCGTTGTGAAAGGTTGTGCTTGGAATCCTCGAAGGTTGAGGATGAGGCGTTGTCCAACGACTGAGAGTAGTGGGAATGATATTCTGTTCTGCACTGTCAGATCTATGAATGCGAGCTAACAACACTATTGGGCACCCACGCCAACTGAAGGAGGCTTCTCGGACCCTATGTCATGTAATCAATGATCATCAAACATCGTGCACAAAATGCGAGTTGAATTCTCACTATACGGAATACAGTCCTACCAAATTTGTGTGCATCATCAAGCATCAGACTGTGGAGGAAAGAAAGATCCCTACCAAGATACAATAGAAAACACATTGTTGAACAAGCTTGCCTGCGTGGTCGCGGAGGTCAACATTTCCGAGAAACTTGGAAAGCTTACTGCATAAAATATGCCAGCTGAACAATCGGTCAACGCCAACTCCCAAAAATGCTGATGTACTGAACGCCCTTACCGTCTCGCACGAGGAGGCGAATCAGTGGAGATGGGTAGAGACCACGGGACTCCTTGATGAGCTTCCGAAGACAGTGCCATACCATTGCCAACACGATACTGTCAAGCAGCAGTCTACGCCGCTAATTGAGGCCAAACACGTTATCCCTAATCATGAATGACTCACGTTGCCACCCACAACAGCCACTATGAGTAGTTGGGGTGGTCTTAGATATCTCGGCACGTGTGAGGGTAGTGAGACCTACGATGTATTCTGCGTTTGTTGGAAGAAAGAATAATCAGTAAGAGCTGAAGCGGTGCAACCGGATTTACATACGAGGCACTGAATTTACGCATATGCCAGTTTGGTTCAGATGTTCAAATGGATGCGCTGCCAGTAGAAATAAACGGTTAGTTGTCAATGAGATCAATGTCACAATACGCACATGGGGAAGTGGCCCGCGAATAAATCACCACTGCAAGCACAGCGACAACATAAAGAACATATAATGCAATCGAGAAAACCGCGGTGCGATATCGACAACCCCAGATCGCCCAAGCGCGCATCAAGACCAGAACTATGATTGACTGTCATGACTGCACGTTGAACAGTAAAGGTCGATATGCTTACTTCGAATGGATTCTCCAGAGAAGAGCGTGAAGAGCGTGCAGAACAGCCGAAAGGCGTTACAAAACTAACGCATAATTGAGTGTTGAGACGCTCGCAGGGCGGAGATATCATATACATCTTCGGAACCCTGGCTCAGATATCCTGTCTCCTCCAGCATGACGAATGTCTGTCCAATCACGTTTCCATACCGATTCAGCAGAAAGCCTGCTTTGACAGGTGTCCACGGAGCTTGCCAGATATACCGCACCTTTGACACCAGTTAGACGGGTATTCCATCGAAAGCAGCACATACTTCGAGGGGGAAGGTGATCAGATAATCGTAAAGCAGTAACGCGTCCCCAGCAAAGATTAAGGATCTGCGATGTTGGATCAATCGAGCGGCAAGGCCGCATGTACGACTTACTTACTTGCGAACAAATAACGCGCTCAGAAAACCTGTTGGTGCAGACATGACAAAGGAGAAAAACGGACGTGGTTGAACGGAGAACGGTCGGCCTACATGAACTGAGGCAACAAAAGTAAATCCCCAGAGGCACCCAGGACTCGGTTCAATGTAACGTTAAGGGTATGTACAAACGCTGCTGCCTCCCTGCGCTCAAGACTTTGTCCATGCAGCTGGTGTGAATTCGGCCAATTTTCCAGTGAGAACGCGTTCTCGGCGCCAGTAGTAGCGGACATGAGTTTCCCACTGGCATGCGGCCCCTTTTTATGAGTGTCCCAGTACGAATAGCCTGACAAGTCGTAGGCAGCGCCGTCTGTCCGCATTATAAAAAAGAGAGAATGTAACGCGATGTGGAGCTCATCCACGGCAATGCCTGCCAAGACTTGTAAGCTCCAAGGAGACTGGAGTCAGTGGGAAGTCTAGAATCGTCGAGTGTGAAGTTCACCTGCCAGTTGTCACAGTTGAATTAGTAAGTGCCTCAGGCTGAAGTGCCCACGCCGTAGCTCGGATTACAAAATATCATCGAGCATGTCTTCGGAGCCTTCTCCTCTGACTGGTGACTCCACGAGTATCGTATCTGGCATTCGATCCCAGACCAAACCCCTTCTCAAAAGGACAACAGTAACGTTTGCGGATTATGCTCAGCTGACTCGGTATGTGAGCGACTCCCTCAGGCTCGGCAACGCAACCTATGTACATATCTGCAAAGTATACAAGTAACGTTATCGCCTGCCAATAGCCATTTGAGAGTTCCGTTTGAGTCTCGGATCGAAGAGCTTACGATACAGAGATCAGTGCCACAGTTCTCATTTGAACCACTGTGGTCCAGAACGGCTCCGCCAAGTGCATACTATAGCGGGTCCACGAGCTCTCTGACCCGTCAGAGACGACTGTAACGCTCAGGCTCAAGGGCAGTGATTGGAGGACAGCCAGCCCATCTCATGCTGTCGAGCAGCCACTGAAACATCATGTTTTTGACGGACTGACTCTATCCGACAACTTCGGGAGTGGGCTGCAGGCTCCCTTCCCGCGTGGGAGAGCCGTCGAGTTTGTTGCAACGGATGAGGTAGTGGCGCCAAGCACACTACTGTACATATATGCAAGGGTCAATGATATTAATATATATAAAAAACACTGCAATGTCCCTTGATGTCTCCGAAGGGGCATGAGTTTTACCACCCTTGATCTCGAGGCTCAAGTGCTTGAGGCTGAATGCGCTGATTGAATGCCCAATAAATCTCTCATCCTGGCAGAATGGGGAAGAAAGAAAGATTTCATTCGCATAAACGAGGGGTAACACATATGCTGCAATATCAGGTGTAAGACTCCAGAGGGAACGACGACATGTGGTAAAATCAGTCACACGATCAAGGCCAAGGCTTGACAGAGTCTGAAATCGAAGATAACAGGGGTGACAAGGAAAACAGACGACTCAAAGAAGTATGGGAAAAGGAAGGAAAAAAAAGAGAGGGTCCATATAACCTCGAACTCCTTCAGTTCCACGAATTAGCAGCCATCATACTCGGCGAATGCGGAGGCGAACTGCTCTGCTGGAAATATGCAGACTGGGATGGAGATGCCAAAGAACCAGGTGGGAAAAGTGGGACCGTTGGCACGAGCTCGAAAACGTGCTGCGCGATCGCCCGCGGCCGGCCAGGTTGTACGGTCTGGCCCATGGGGTCAGGTGCAGACATGACAGCGTGTATGCGAGGATCAAGATTGGTTGACTCGTGGAACCCGTCTGCACCAGTGACGGCCGCTGTGCCGGATGTGCCACGGCCATCCCAGATGCACCGAATTTCACTCCCAGGAATGATCTGGGCAAGAAGGCCCGTCGAGACCTGTCTCACTTCGATGAATCGCGAGTCAAAGAGGAGGATGTATGGCCAGTGCATGGCCACACGCTCTGCTGTGCCCTCCCATTCGATTGTTCCTGAGGAGCGGCTTGGTGCTCCATGTTTGTTCACATAAATGCCGAATTCTACGGCCATGTCAGCACTGGATTAGATGATTGCAATGATGGGCCTTACCATCATAACACAACAGGAACTCATTATCGACGCGGAACATTCCCATCGGCTTGCATGATTCGCAACGTTTTGCCAGCCGCTCGTGACCGTCGTCGCGAAGCGGAATCGTAACACTCTTGAAGCTGGTGACCACAATGTCAGCAAAATATACCCCCGGCTCATTGGCGGCTTAACATACTCAGTAAGATCCATGATTTCGAAACCTTTGGTGCAAAGGATCGCAATCTTTGCTTTCAAGAACACCAAGTCGAACGACTCGGAAGGTAAGAAAAATTCCTGACGGAATAAAAGGAGGTCAGCTTCACACAAAAACTATAAAACTATGCCGCGCACCCTGTATAAACGGAACCACTCCGACCGCGCAGGTCGTATACCAAACCGTGATGTGAACGAAGCAGGCGCCTTAGATCGTTCGTTGATTTTCTCAACAACAGGCTCAAGTACACGGAAAACGCTGTCGAGCTACGAGAAAGTGAGCAAGGAACATATATCCCATGTCTGAAACACATACCCCCTTTTTCTTCATATAGATGACCAAGGTCCGACCGCCTTGGTTACCGACGCTAAAGAAGTGGACGTCCCGGGTACCATTGACCCGTTGAGGGGTCTGTGATGTGTGGGCGCTTTGCAGCGACGATGGAACAAGTGCTTCTATATGATAAGCGAATAGGGCCTGTGCAAGCACCTTCTGTATTTTCTGCGACGCCATGACAGGGTGACAAACATACCTTGTCTGCCAGGACGAGGAACATCCCAAAATCTTCCAACATCGCACATTGTGTAACCATCTTGAGGTGTAGCACACGGCGCATAGCTGATGCGAGCACCGAGGTTAGACCTCCGACCACCAGCAACCAAAAACTTACATCGAGAGTCATGTCTGAAGCCAATCCACACGCCCTCCGCACATCCAATCGCAACGAGCACCCTTCCATCCGTCGTTGCTACGGGATGATGCTCAGTAATCAACAATAATCGCACTTCAAACGAATGACCCACTAAACGGCACGGAGCACGTCACCTTTCCAGTAAACAGACTTTCGTGATTCCATGATGGAGCGGTTGCGCTCGCCGAGATCGCTGGCACGAAGAAGGTATCCGTGCTGAGTGGTTCCATCTCAAACACCTTGTTGGACTCCTGAACGACCTTGCGCAAACCAATCGCTTCTTCCAGCTTTTGTTTCCATTCCGCTCGTGCCTGGGGACTCTCTGTGAATAGCGTGTATAGACCACCAAGTCGCCCGCTGTAATGGATTGTGCAGGGGTAGACAAGACGAGAGTCCACCGCGCTGTCAGGCATGCTATTCGGTGATGTGGGTCCGCCGCTATCGCCATGTCTGTTACCGAGCCCCAGTCGTAGCATGCCCGTGCTTCGTTGCGTCGGCTGTTCCAGGAAGCTGGTGAGGCTTAATAGGTCCAAGGGAATGGGCTAAGTGCGCTTTTAGCTACAAGGGTGACTAGATTGCTTGGATCAACTAACCCTGCGATTGACGTAGTACTTTGTCACACCATCTCTCTCCTTCGTCTTCGTCAGGACCACTACATAACACTTGTCAATGAGAGAAAACAACGGGCGGATCATGGTGACTTACAGTAATTGTCGAACAGAAGGACAAAGAGTTCAGTCCATCCATTCCACTCGAAACCAGTCTCCGGCTGTCTCAACAATTTGCCAGCGTGAACCAATGATCGATTCTCATTCAGTAGATCCATATCCTTTCGTCCAGGCTCGTCAACACTGAACAGGTGCAAATGCCACTATTGCACTTACCACTGACTCTCCCGGTTTAAACACGATATTGGTATTGTAGCACCACAACTGGACCTTTTGTTTCGCAGAATCGACCCCTGGCTCGCTGTCTTTCCCAAGTGCCTTGATGATCTCGAGAACCTGGGGAATGGCTTCGCGGTCCTCGTGACTTGCCGGGGTCTCGTCATATATGTTTTTCAGAAGCAACTCGTATCGCAAAAGTCGAGGAATAGGACGGTTGATAAAGCTTTTCATGTCTAACCGATGGGCATCAGGATGACGCGTACATTGCTGGGGACAAGATCAGCTCTAGAGGAAGAGGAACAAGCGGAGAGACGATGCACATACGTCAACAAAGGTCTTGAACTCAAGGTTGTTGACCATTTCATCGTCTATTCGATACGCTGCAATCGGATAATTCGGAATATACTCCATATAAGCTTCCCGGAAGCTCAACGCAGCATCGAATACAACCGCTGTGATACTCTTGATTGTGGGATGTTCCTCGCGCTGGATCTCATGCAGCTGATCAAGCATCTTGCGGTGATGGCCATAGATTTCTGCGAAATTGTGGAACACGTCTGTGATGAAGCTCTCTAACCTTTCCCGTGGAATGACGGGAGGGTCTTGCGTTCGCAGCGGCTGGACATACATCTAAGAAAACAAAATGCTCACATATTTCTGCCCAGGTCACCAAGACATTTCTCGCACCATTTCAATGTTTTCCAGATCCTTGACGTAACCCATTTCACCTTTGATCAACTCAAAGATGATGCTGAAAGTATCGTTTAATCTCCAATATTTTTGTCTAATAGATGGATTGCTCACGCCTGGCGCTTCGCCTCGGACTTGCTCAAACCTTCTCTCAATTCGTTGGGAACCAAATCGTGCCATTCCCACTTTGCGGTAGGGCCCTTACCCATGGCAGCCTGGAACGTACGAAGTTGAGCGATGTTCTGCAGATCCTTGATAGCATGGATGGCTTCTGCAAGGTAATACGCGTCCGGGTTTCCCTCCGTTGTTTCCTTCATGATCGCTTCGAGGGCAAGAGGATACTTTTGGAGATGCTCTGAAGGTCGTGACAAGAAATGCTTCAAGTCCAAACGTCGAGACTCTTGCTGCCTCACAGATCGGCGCGAGCATTCCTACAAACCAAACAGATCCCACTCAGAGGTAAGTCAAAGACACGGTGATATCTGGCATAGATATCACCACGAACCTCGAGGAAAAGCCTCAGATTAGCATTCGCCTCGATCTCTTCCTTGAATCGCTTTTCGGCCAAAGGAAGGCGAGCAACATAGGCAGGATATGCGTATCGGAAGCTTCTAGCAGCCTCGACAAAAACGTCTCCAATCTTCTGAATGATCGGGGACTGCTCGCGCTGACGAACGTACATTGCCTCTACGAGTCGCTTATTGCATTCTCGCAGATCGAGGATGTTACCGAACACTTCCTCGATGAATTCATCCAGTCGAGAAGTAGGCATGATGTGCGTTGCGCGGCGGAGAGGGCGAATGAACAGCTAACCGTGGGTGAGTAAAGAGTCGTGTGTTGAAATAATTGCCACGAACAGCTTCAACCGAATCGAGATCCTGAACATACTGTTCCTCCTGACTGATGGTTTTGTAGATGATTCTTTGCCAAAAATATGAGGAAAATGACGCGGAACGTAGTGCGGACATACGTTTGGCGATGAATCTCGCTCTCTGGAAGACTACGAAGAATGGTAGGGTCTACTGTGTTCAGCCAGTCTTCGGTCTATCACAACAGCGTAAGCAGCAGTATTCGGATCCTGTCTGACAACTTACATGAGGCGCAACATCCGGTTCAGGCGCCGGGGTGATGTCTGTCACGAGGGCCGCCTAAAACAACATCAATATGCATAATGAATGCAATTTGGAGACTCACACGTCTTCTTGGACAAACCCATGAATAACATGGATCGTCCTCGCTACACGTCGAGGTGTAACACTTTGTGAGCATAGTAATCACGGCTGTTGGTAGCTCTTCTCTTTCCCTCTGTGACTCCGAATTACCCTCGAGGTCGTCCAGGAACATGTATACGTCCTCGACTCCATCCTGGAGCGGTTTATCACCCCATTCAACCTCATAAAAGAAGAGTTGACTTTGGAGGCTACGCGCCACCTGTAACGCTGCACGTCTATCTGCCGTAGATACACCATGATTAATCAGCAGTTCTCGTTGAATTTGTGATTGAATCGTCGACTTTGAACAGATCATCATAATCCGAACGACGAATGGTAAGAACGTGTCCACATACAACTATGTCCTTGCCAGTAAAGGCACGGGGATAAGGGATACTGCTCTTGACGTGTATGCCTCTTGGGACTTTGTCGCGCAGTCTAACAGCGAGATGAGAAAGCAGACTGAAGTTGACAAAACGATCCGGATCTGGATCATCGCTATCAGTAAAGTAATCGTCATCTTCGTCTTCTGGATCAGCCAACGCTCCCCCGGCGCTGCCGGCAGCACCGTAGTCACTTGGCCGGGAGCGGTCGAACGACTCTATACTGCCCCCGTGGATACCGTAACCATTTGGAGAGTCGTCGTATGTTTCAGGGTATCCCACTGTAGAGGGTCCGGCAGTCGAGAAAGCATGAGAGCTGATTGAACTGTTCTTCGTCAGCACTGAAGAGCCACCTTTGTGTCCCTGATAATCGCTGTAAGTAGTAGTCGTAGTGGCAGCTGACGGATGCCGCCCAAGTAGATCTGTTTGAGTTGATGAAATTGTTGATCCTATTGAGGTAGCACGGCCCAGGCTAATGTCTGCATCTTATGAGTGCAGCTGCGTCAGCGTTGCTGACTCAGGTATTCGGGTCAACGACGTACGGTTCATGAAATCGGAGGATGGCGAATGCTGAGGTTGAAGATCCTTAACACGTGAATTCAAAGGTGGGTTTGTGTTGTTGTCCGGATGTAGACGAGCATTGGGGTGGGAGTATGCGTCCGTGTGTCTTGATTGACCAGAGTGTTGTTGATGATGGGATGGACGGCCTTTGGAAGGATCCTCTACGTACATGTCAAGGAGCGAATTCTCGTCATAATGGCCATGAAAACCTGGAATCGTGGGCGCCAGAGCGCCAGGGGGTCGCACAGAGGGTTTACGGGATAAATGATCACGGATGTCGTCGGCACCTGAACTGTTACCATTAGAATGGGTAGGAACAGCTGGAACTGGCTTGTAGATGTTCGGGGAGATGTCCGATTGAGGAGTCGTGATTGGTTTTCCAGAAGTGGGTGAAGCCACAGACCCGGTCGAGCCCCGACTCCTTATAAAACCGGAGAGCTGTGGGCCAGGTGCTTGGGGTAGTTGACGACGACTAAGGATGAAAGTGTGAGAGTGACAGAACAACGGTTCAGAATCAGCATACCTGTCGATATTCGCTGTTCCTGGGCGAGAGGTATTGAGTACAGCTTGAGGGACTTCTGTGACATGGGGATCTATGGGGCTGGAGACTGGTGGAAGAGTGGCGCCAGGGGGGAGGGGTAATGGCCGTAGTCGCCTCTGGGAAGTAGGAGAAACGGTGGACTCGATGTTGGGGCGAGTTTCGGGGGCATGAGGTGGTTGTTCTGATAAGGTAGTTGGGAGGCTGTACGCGCCTAACAGTAGGAGTACGTACGTGGAAGACGAGGAGGCGAATGTTTTGCTGTAGGTGCCGGGGGAGCAGCCGGATCTGGTTCTGCGCGGAAAGTGTTGGGATAGTGTTCTCTTGAATTGGCGGAAACAGCACTGGGGGGCGAGCGCTCTGTAGGGGAGGCAGATTCCTCGCCAAAGATGCGCCAGACTTCGTCATAGAGATGCTGAAGATCCTCATCGCCCGGTGGAGGTGGTCTAGGGTTGGATTGGAGGGTCGACATGATGGGCTGAGGGAGGGCAATTGGGCCGATCACGGCACGGCAGTAGGTGTGTTGTCTGTGGAGTCCTTGTAGTCGAGCTCTGCGTTGAGGTAGCTGGCCTCGAGAACGACGGGAAGGACGACGTCGAGGTTGGTTTACAGCGATCTCGAGCGAGCGAGTGCGACGACGTGCGTGCAGTCGAGCCAAGGACGACCCGCCAAACTCGGTGCCAGTACTTGCAAGAAAAGTTAATTCACACCGGACCCCGGCCGCCAACGAATACCGACGTGAACTCGCAGAATACAACCCCGAACCTCAAAATTCAGTCTACAATACAAAATTTTAGCCGATTCACATTCAAATGGCAACGTCAGTTGTTGTGTGGACCGAAGTATAGTCGCGGTCGTTGGCAGGCCTGGCCCCGGACTGTTTGCCATATTTGGATTCCCCAGGCCGGCTGCTATCATGTAGCTCTTCATGGTTTGACCGAGGACAGCCATCGAGTCCGATCTATCACACATTGGGTTAAGGCTGGAGGCACCGTATTCAAGTTTGATCGACCGCATGGCAAGGATCCAAAAACTAACCTCGTCCGTGCACGACATCAGCGCTGAGAAACCTCCGTTTGGTTCCAGGTGAGCGACAACTCCAGTGTTCGTGTGATGCGCCGACAAATCGCTACCCAACCACCAGATTCTTGACAGAAGACGCGGACGTATGGACCCAAAACGCATGGGATCATGTCCCTCCTCCCGATGATCAGGCAGAGAACATCACTTCTTCTCTCCGGAGACAGCGGTTGGCTCCTGTTCCGGACGAAGATAAAGAGAGGTACAACTCGAAACCTGCCAAATACTGGTGAGAACGTGGTCCACCAGCATTCGACCTATTTTGTGACACAAAAACATCAAGGGACAATTTTTATAAGATGAATGCGGACAATTTTTTTCGCGACAGAAAATGGTATTCCGTTATGTGGCCGATCAGCTAGCGTTGCCTCACTTGGACTTAGGTTGCACCTTGAATTTCCAGAACTATTAGCTGCTGCGGAGCCTCAGGTATGTGACCGGCTCGATTGCTGTTTGCACTTCTTCCAATTCGATCAGGCAGGAGAGATCACTGTTTGTGAAATCGGGTGTGGTGAGGCGTCGGCTTGCGTGATATAGCCAGTCTTTCCTCTAAATTGTTCACTCAAGGTGCTGGAAATGCCGCATTCCCCTTACTTTCCGCAAACAGAAACCCTCACCTCGCGATCCGGGCATACGATTACTCCCCACATGCAGTCAAGCTAGTACAGGCAAGTATCTTCATCACCATTCCCGAATGCTCAGCGTAGAAAAATGTATATGTGCAGAACAACCCTCTGTATGAGAACACACCTATCGGTTCTGTACAAGCCGCGGTATGGGATGTTACTTCCGAGAGCACACTACCACCAGGCATCAAACCAGCAACAGTCGACATCGTTCTTTGTGTCTTTGTCCTAAGTGCCCTACACCCTGACGAATGGGGAAAAGCAATAGCTAACATCCACCGCGTATGCGACCTTCGCTTTTGTCGTCGCGTCCGTAGTTCATTCCGTTCGACAGATGCTAAAACCAGGCGGGATCGTCCTCGTCCGTGACTACGGGCGATACGATCTCACCCAACTGCGGTTCAAATCTGGCAGAATGCTCGAAGACAATTTTTACATACGCGGCGACAAGACGCGCGTATACTTTTTCGAATTGGGTAGGTACTCGCATCTATGTTTTTCTACCGCCTATGAATGCTGCCGTGGCCACTGAAAGACGAACTGGCGTTGATGTTCACCGGTTCTCGAGCGTCGTCGTCGCAAAAGACGGTACGAACTACGGAAGAGGTGACGGACTCTCGAGGTCAAGAAGAAGAGGGG
>JBBPLO010000180.1:0-28357 GCA_038089835.1 Retiboletus flavoniger
GTCCAATGTGTGCTTCTCGGAAAATTATGATTGCCAATTTGTTGTCCTTTTTTCTTGTATGTCATCTGATGTAATGGGACATGTTTGTTTGTGAACTGAGTGTATCAATAGCCGATGCCTTGACTCCCACCCTTGGTTCTGCAGTACAATGGCCTCAGACCACAAGATTTTGGAACTAATTACTGTGGTCTAGCATGTTTGGTGATGTGTGGATTACTAACATATAAGCAGAATAGATCCAATGGTGTTGGGCAGTGGTGCAATACCTCCCCACTGTTGAACTGAGTCAACAGCTACTCCCCTTGACACTCCAGTTATTACACCCCCCTCTGGCCCTCCCCCCATTCAAGGAGAGCCTGCATGTGGTCCTTGCAATCACTGTTCTCTACAATGATATATTCAGGTGGAGGATAACAATGATGAGGCTGCTGAGCTCGAACAATCTACTGAACCTGCCCATGAACCTCAATATGCCAACCACAGTGGGCCAAACTACCAACCTTCATTAGATGCCATGTGACCCACTGCCAGCTCTTTCAGAGCCAGGACCATTGTTCCTGAGCACCAGTCTGGGCTCTCCCCACTGGGATGAAGCCTGCAGGAATTCGAGTATATTAATGTAGATGCCAGGGTAGATCTGGATCTTGACAATGACAATAATGATTCTGAACCACAGATTTCCTGGGCCAGAGTGCCTCACGGTATCCAGGATATGCTACAAATGACAAATTCCATAAATGATTCTACCAATCCAATTGAGTCAGCACAGTCAGGTGGATGAGCACTTGATATTCACTACTTTTTTGAGCAATGTGTGAAGCAGTCATCAACATATCTATTGTGCAGGTAGGTAATACACATCCACAGCCAGCTTCTTGAACTAACAATTCTTGTAGAGATTCAAAGAATCAGGACTCTGAGAACTTTCCACCTGACCACAAATTTGTTTACAGTGCCAACATGGGTAATTCAGGCCTTCATTTACATGTGAAGAAGTTCCATATCCTTGAGTATCTTGAACAAGCTGAGATGCAAAACTGGGCAATTTTTCTCAAGAGTATTAATCTTGCAATTGGTATGGGATACACCTTCAGGACACTATGCGAAACCCTTATCAAGCCTGGTATTTTGATTTGTAACTTACCACCTCCTTCCAAGCCTGCACCAGGTGACTACCAGCCCCAGCTTGCAGGCAGGAAACCATTGGACCCATGCAACAATGATTTACCAGAGTACTCCATGGCAACACTTCAGCATTACCTGGTAGACTTCATTGTTGCCAATGACCAAGTACATGCTAATAATGTTCTATATCCACATTGTTCTGACACCTGTCCCAGTCCATCAATGTTGTCGAATGCCCAGAATTCAGAAAACTCTTATGATTACTTCGACCTGGCCTTTGAAACTCAGATATACCTAAACAAATAAAAACATGCCAGATTGTCCTTCAGGCATGGAGGGAATATTTTTGGGTGCTGAGAGTGGATCTCCAGGCAAGTACTAACAAAACAATCACATATTGAAACTCATCAAGTGCATTACTGCACATGTGGTGTAGAATATGCTTGGCAGGATATCTTGTACAGCCAACATCTGGTCTGACACAGCCCATAGGCCATTTATGGCTGTCACAGCACACTGGATTGGCAAGTCACCAAAGACATCAATGCTACACCTCAAGACTGCACTCATCGCATTTCATTACTTGCCCGAGAGTCATACCAGTGAAACCATAGCAGAAAAGATCTTTCTCCTTCTTGATCAAGCAAAAATCACACACAGAGTACATATCTTGCTAACCCAGATCTTAATGACCATAACAGACTCAAACCCTGTTAGATAGGACACTTCACACTTGATGGTGCTTTAAATAATGACATGGTGATGAGACATCTTTCCATGCTTCTTGCATCATGTGGGATCAATTTTGATGCCAATGACTGCCAAATCATATGTTTACCTCATCTTCTCAACACATGTGCAAAACACATTATGGACAACTACAAAACAGCAGATTTCCTGGCTGTCATTTTATGAAGTTGGGTTGATGATCTTGGGGACAGCATTGATAAGGAGACTTATATTGAAGGACTCAAATGAGACCCCATCAAACTCAGTTGTAATGTTGTTTGCTGTCTTCACGCATCACACCTCCATTGGCAAGCATTTCAAGGCACCATCAAAAACAGCAATGAGATGGGCCTTTGGCTGGCCCCTGATGGTGAACATATCAACATTCCCAAGAAGGAGCTTATCCTGGATGTCAAGTCATGGTAGGATTCTGTATACTTGATAACCAACCATCTTCACAAGATGGAATCTGTATGTCTATCTTTGTCAACTATAACTATCTAACAAGCCAAGTACAGCTGCTTGACCAATTTTTCAAATTACTGACCCAATGCAACATTGCTAACTTACAACTTAATCAAGTGGAATGGCTGATACTCCATGACATGGAATTAGTCCTCAAGGTACATATTTTTGAGTCTTTGAGGAACCAGTCAACTGTGTGCTGATTGATTTGTTACCATTTTAGATTCCTTATCTTGCACAGTGCTCCATTATTTCATCAGAGACCCTTTGTTACGTGTAGTGTACTTGAAAAGACTAGGGCTTGAGAGGGGATTGACTATCAGGCAATACTCATGAAGAGATTGACGTCTGATAGACCACTAGGGGAGTGAGGGGGAAGTCTTAGAGTTACTAAGACTTGTCAAAGGTCCAAAAGAGCTTAGAGTTGCTAAGCTCACTTGGATAAGAACTAGGAGTAATAGTTGATATTATGCTGATATTGCACAGATCAAGAATGGGATTTACATGGGGGAAACTACACGGTATATATGGGATAACCAACGGTGCACTGACCATGGAAATACAGGAATGCTATGGAAGGTGGGGAGATGACTAAACGTAAGAGAGCTTAGTTAGGAGCAGTGTCCATGGAGACAGACATTACACAATTAGAGTTCAGAGGAAGACAACATAAGAAAATGGAGAAGGGTCCACAAAGAAAGAGGTAAGCAGTCCAGACATGTGGTATGCATCTCCCTCAATAAGAGATTATCGAGGTGAACTGGATTACGAGAAGAATGCGATGAGATGGAAGAAAAACCATAACATTACTCCCTTTGTAAATTCGAGCCCCAGGCTTGACCACTATCCCATCCCATCCAAACGAGTCACCCAAGGGAGGTCCCAGGCCTGAAAATGGTGCTCTGCTGGGATGGGGAAACAATCTCAAATGGGCAGTTACTAAAGATGTGCCCAGGTTCACTGCAAATTCCACAATTCCTATGGGGGCAGAAATGGTCCATATGGCCCCAATTTCTACAGAAGCCGCATTGGAAAAGTAAACACTGTGCCACATTATGTCTGGGAGAGTATTTGTGGCAGTGAGGACACTCGTAGTAGATGCAATCCTGCTTATAATGACCTCTGCAATCACATTGAAAGCATTGGGTGGTGGCAGTAGTTGGAGGGAGATGGAGGGCATTATGACAAGGGAGGATCCAAAAGAGCAAGGACATGATGGTGTTGCCATTTGGCATGACTAGGGTTTGCAGGGTGGTGGTCACAGGAAAGGTGGGGGCAGGAGGTTCTTCATCAGACTCGGAGTCAGAGGGGGGAGAGGAGGCAACAACGGTGGGTGTATCAGGAGGGGGAGGGGAGGAAAGGCAGTTTGTCAGTGAAGTGGAGCAAGGAGGTGGGATAGGGAGTGGAAGTTCCCTGGGTTGAGAGAGAAGAAAGATTGGATGTACAGATCTCATTGGGCAGTGGTGAGGGACGATAGAATTCATCATACGGTGGGATAGATCAAGCTGTGGGGAATTTCCTCAGCATAGGATCTGAACCCATGGAGGGATAACACAACCAAGGAGTGATGGGAAGCTTCAGCCAGGGTAAAACGAAGGGGGGGATCAGGTGGGGTGAGCGACTCAGCAAGTCTGAGGGCAGAGGCAACAGTGCGATAGGTTCGAATCAAGGAGTGCATGACCTCATCCTCAGGGAATAGGGGGTGAAATTCTATGGCACAGGTGAGAGCAGGTGTTTCAAGAATGGTGGTAAATAGCAAGAGTCTGTTGTGTTCGGATAGATATCCAGGGAAGGCACACTATGATCACAAGAGGAATTGAGAGGACAAGGAGAAGGATGTAGGGGAGGAGATTGTTGAGGCAGAGAGTGAGGACATCGTCTAGGAAGAATAGGAGAGCGAGGGGCATATACTCATTGCTCACAAGGCAATACTCATGAAGAGACTAACGTCTTATGGGCAAAGAGTGGCTAGAGGGAGTGGAGGTGCTTATAAGTGGTGAGGATATTTTTTGCATGATGTAAGTTGGTTTCTGGTTCCCAAGTGTCTTTGGACTGTGGATATCCTTTCCATGAGATCAGGAACTGGAGTTTGGTTCAGGGTCCTTTGTGACTGCAGATTGCTTCAACTTTGTATTCTTTCTCACAGTTGATAACATCAGGTGGTGGGTGCAGGAAGGGTGTCCCATATGGTTTGGAGGTGCAATAGGAAGATAAGAGGGTGGCGTGGAAGACATCATATATGTGTTACGTGAAGCATACCAACAAGGTCCTGAGGAAGTCTCGACTGGTTAAGGCGATACTCATGAAGAGACCGACGTCTTAACGAGTCAGAATTTGGTGAAGACTGGGACAGTAATCAAAGGGGAACAAGGCTTCAAGGGAATGCTTGAAGCGATCTCAGGATTGACACTTGATAATACGCTAGATTGCATAGACCAAGAATGAGGAATACATGATAATGATGACTACTTATAGGAACAAGTGTTAAGCGCATGGACCATGGAATACTATGGAATGAGGGAGAACGATTAGGTATGAGAGAACCTAATTAGGAGGAATAGTGTTCGAGATGAAGGAGATCAAGAGATTGAAGGTAACTAGAGATAGGGCCCCCGATAAGCAGATAGGCATGACGAGGACGATAGGATGGCATCCTTCGATAAGAGGAGAAGCGAAAGAAATAGACTATCAACAGTATATGATGAGATGGAAAGAAAATTGTAACAATATGTGCCATGTGGAAGGAAGTCAGAGATGGTAGGATATTGGAGATAGGACTTGGGAAATTTCAAACAGTCTATATCTCTTGAGAGTGAGTTTCCTAGAGGGGAGTTGGAGGTGGAGATTGGTGGCTTTGAGCCAAACTTTGTCTCCTACTTCCCATGGGGAGAATTTCCGAAGGGAGTGGTTAGCCATGAGTTTTCGGGCAGACTTGTGGGCAGAGAGGGCTTCTAGTCTATTTTTATCGAGGGTGAAGAGGCAGTTTTTGAGGGCGGGGATAAAGATTTTTCCGAGAGGGGAGAAAGTTCGGGGTTCATAGCCATAAAGGAGGAAGAAGGGGGATTTCTGGGTGGAGGAGTGGGGGGCAGAGTTGTGGTGGAATTCGGTGGAGGGTAGGGTGGAGAACCAGGAGTGGGGATGGTTGGTGCAGAAGATATGAAGGTAGACTTCTAGTTCTTGATTGGTTTGTTCAGTTTGTCCATCAGTTTGTGGGTGGTAGGCAAAGGATAGTCGAATGTCATATTTTAGTAGGTGAGTGAGTTTGAGGGCAAAGGTGGAGGCGAATTGAGGGCCTTAGTCAGAGATGATGGAGTCATAGAGACTGAATCTTTTTCAGACATGATTGAAAAAAAGAAGTGCCACTCCAGTGGCATCAACGGTTTTTGAACAAGGGGTCAGAATCACCCCCTTACTAAGGCCATGGTTGACCGTGACCATGATGGAATCAAAGCCATTGAAGAGAGGGAGGTCAGTGATGAGGTCAACAGAAAGCTGGCAGAAAGGGATGGGGGAGGAAGACAGGATGGGCAGAAGGGGGGGAAGCAGAGGGTGAGTGTTGACCTTGTTCTGCTGATGTTACAGTTTTCTTTCCATCTCATCATATACTACTCGTCGTACTCTTTTTCCATTTCTTCTCTTATTGACGGACTGCGTCTTATTGCCCATGGCAGGCTTATCTCTTTATCAGAGGTCCAGCCTCTAGCTATCTTCAGTCCCTCGATCTCGGACACCATCACTCCTAATTAGGCTCTCTTATGCCTAATCGTTCTCCTTTATTCCACAGTATTTCATGGTCCATGCGCTATGTGCTATCCTATAAAATAGTCTTCGTTACCATGTATTCCTCATTCTTGGTCTATGCAATATAGTGTATCATCAAGTGTCATTCCTAGTCTACTTCAAGCTTCCCCTTGAAGTCTAACGCCCCTTGTCCCCTCGAGTCTTATCCTAGATTGAGCCCCTAAGACATCGGTCTCTTCATGAGTATTGCCTTAGCCACTCGATATCCCTTCGAGACCTTGTTGGTATGCCTCACGTAACAAAAGACCAAGAATATTCTTGGTCCCACCTACTCAGGTGAAGGACCTACCACTCTTCCATCATAACATACTGAGCCCCAGAAGAAGAAGACTCAGACCTCCCTGATCTTACCAGGTACCAAACACCCTCGAGATGAATCGCCAGATCCAGCAGAACTCCACTCCTCAATCCCTCATACGCACCTCAGGCTAGAAACCAACCCCTCAGGAATCCTAGTACTCCCACCCCTCGTCATCCTAGCCCACCCCCCATGTTGACCAGTAGAACTGAACTCAAAGCAGCTCTCCCAGCTGACTTCTCTGGGAAGTCCGCCGATGCCTCCCGATGGATCAAAGCCATGAGAGCCTACTTTGTCTTGAACGACACCCTGTACCCTGGAGACGTCACTCGCATCATGACCACGCTAAACAAGATGCCTGAAGGAAGAGGAGCTTCGTTTGCTGAATTCTGGTATGATAAGATGGCCGACATAACCATCACCACTGGAAAAACATTCTTGGAGTTCGTCACCAACTTCGAAACCACCTTCTTCCCCTATGACATCAGAGCCAACGCCCATTTTGAATTAGCCAAACTCCGTCAAAAGATCACCCGGACTGGAGATGGCTTCCAACAATACATCACTGACTTCCAGAATTTAGCTGGGAAGTCAGACATTACCGATGAAACTACCCTCATCGACCACTTCGCCCTTGATCTTGACCAACAGATTACCACTATGATTCTCTCCATGGGAACAGTCCCCACCACCATTGAAGACTGGGTAACCAAAGCGAAAGCGTTCCACGCCCAAAAGATGAGAATCCAAGCCCTTTGCCTTGGAAACACTCCCCTTTCATTCACCTCCACCAGATCCCCTCGAGACCCCAATGCCATGGAGATAGACACAGTAAATCTCACCAAACTCTCTTCCATGGAACGCGCCAAATGCATCAAGGAAGGACGATGCTTTTGTTGCAGGATGACTGGACACAATGCCCAAAACTGCAGATGAACTACCCCCAGTCATCCTCTTCCCCCTCGCCCCCAGAATGTCCGAACCACCATCACTGCCCCAGTAATCCCCATCACTGCCCCAGTAGTCCCCACACCCCCGCTGTCCTCACTCCAACAATATGTAAATTCTCTCCAAATCGCTGGAAAGAATAAGAGCGAAATACTTTCTGTTCTCAAAATGTGTTATGACGAGAACTCCCCGATCATCTCTGCGGAAGAAGTCAACACTATCAACTTCGCCAACATCCAGAAAGCCAAGGATTTTTGAAAAGAGAAGTTGCCTCGATGTCTTCTTCTCTACCTATCCACCATGTACTCGTAGCCTCCAAAGACAATAAAACTCTTCACCTCCCCGTTTCTATACATGGAATCATCGAAACCACCACCCTCATTGACTCTGGCGCAATGGAAAACTTTATCGACCCACGGCTCTTACGAACTCTCCCCTGTAAGCTAAGATGCCTCGACACTCCCATCACTGCCTATAACATAGATGGAACCACCAACCACGCTGGGACCATCCAATGGATGGTAACTCTCCCCATTGTTTGTAATGACTTCTCACACCCCGAAACCCTCTTTGTCCTTCAACAAAAAACACCGCAGATTATCCTTGGACTCCCATGATTAACCAAATGGAACCCCTCAGTCGACTGGATCTCTGGAACCATCACTATTGCCACTACTCATCCCCGGAGAGTAGAGAGGTCTCTTTGTGAGTACCCTCCCCAAAAGGACGACGCACCAGAGATCAACAAAACCACTCTCTCCACGGAAATCGCCCAACGACAAACCCCTAAAGAAGTTTCAATCTCCACCTTCTGCCAAGACTTCACCGATGTCTTCGCGGAAACTACTCACAATGTTCTACCCCCACACCGTTTTTACGACCATACCATCGACCTAAAAGAATCCTTTGTCCCAAAAATAGCCAAGATCTATTTCCTAAACCCAGCCGAGAAGGTCGCATGTAAGGAGTTTGTCGATGAGCACCTCAAGACTGGTCGCATTGTCCCCTCTAAGTCCCCCCAAGCATCACCCTTCTTCTTTGTCCCCAAGAAAGATGGATCCCTTAGACCATGTCAAGATTATCAATACCTAAATAGCCACACCATCCGAAATGCCTATCCCCTACCCCTCATCTCCAACTTGATTGATGACATGTGAGACACAGACTGG
Source organism: Retiboletus flavoniger (assembly GCA_038089835.1). Taxonomy (NCBI): domain Eukaryota; kingdom Fungi; phylum Basidiomycota; class Agaricomycetes; order Boletales; family Boletaceae; genus Retiboletus; species Retiboletus flavoniger. The sequence goes on from JBBPLO010000180.1 coordinate 8,536, forward strand.
TTCACCAAGATGGACATCCAATGGGGATACAACAACATTCAAATCCGGGAAGGGGATCAATGGAAAGCAGCGTTCATCACAGAACTGGGCCTTTTTGAACCAACTGTTATGTTCTTCGGTTTCTGCAATGCCCCCTCCACCTTCCAAGCATTCATGAACCACATCTTCACTGACATGATCGCTGAACGTTGGCTGAAAATCTACATGGATGACATCGGGATCCATACCAAGGGCGACCTCGACACCCATCACGATTGCACCCACCGAGTACTCCAGTAACTACACGAGCACAGCCTGTCACTGAAAATCTCCAAATGCGCCTTCGATTCACCCACTATGGAATACCTAGGCCTGATCATTGGCCAAGGAACCATTCGAATGGACCCATCCAAGCTCTCTGCAATTCAGGACTGGCAAAACCTCTCCTCAGTTGCCGGTGTTCGCTCTTTCCTCGGGTTTGCAAACTACTATCAGAAATTCATCGCCAACTATTCCAACATCGCCACTCCCCTCACCCTCCTCACCTGGAAAGACCAACCGTGGGTGTGGTCTCCTCTCCAACAACGTGCCTTCGACTCCCTAAAAACTGCCTTTTGCTCCGCCCCCATTCTTACCCTTCCTGATGTTACACGCCCCTTTTCTTTGATGATGGACACCTCTCTCCTTGCCGCAGGTGCCATCCTCATGCAAGTGGACATGAATGGCGATCTCCAACCTGTCGCTTATTTTTCCAAAACCTTCACCCCCGCCAAACGGAACTATGACATTTATGATCGCGAACTCCTAGCAGTCATTCTTTCACTCTCTAAATGGCACCAATACCTCCAAGGAACTTCGCACCCTATCACTGTCATCACTGACCACAAAAACCTATCCTACATTCGCGACCCTCGAAAACTCTCCTGTTGACAAGCCCGATGGGCATTATTCCTCCAAGACTTTGACATCCTTTGGAAAGTCCTACCTGGCTCCCAGATGGGACCCGCAGATGCCCTTTCCCACCTCCCTCTGGTCGACACCTCCTTGGACAACCTAGACGCCTCCATAGTCCCCGACCCTATCGTCATTAATGCTATAGATCTTTCCCTCATCGACCTCATCCGTTCTAGCACCCCCTCCGATCCCCTCATCCTCCATGCTATCGCCCTTCTTGCAGATGGGTCTCCCCTTTTTCCCCGATCACGTCTCTCTGACTGGATCTTTGACAATGGCCACCTTTCCTTTCAACACCGTATGTACATTCCCCCATCGGTCCGCTCCACAGTTCTCCACACCATCCACTTTTCTCCCCTCTTGGGCCACATGGGTGTCTTCCGGACCAAGGCCATCCTTGAACGAAACTTCTGGTGGCCTGGCCTTGCGACCTTTGTCAAGCACTTCATCTCTGGCTGCACCGTTTGCCAACAAAACAAGGTCAACACCCACCTGGTCCACCCCCCACTACTACCCATCCCCTCCGCTAGTACTCTCCCCTTTCGCCAGCTCTCCGTCGACCTCATCACTGATCTCCCCCTTTCCAACTCATTCGACTCTATCATGGTCGTGGTCGACCATGGGCTTACTAAGGGGGTAATCCTCATCCCTTGTACCAAAAAAATCAACGCCGCTGGAGTCGCCCTCCTTTTCTTTGAAAATGTATTCAAAAGATTTGGCCTCTATGACTCCATTATCTCTGATAGAGGCCTCCAATTCGCCTCTGCCTTTGCAGTGGAGTTAGCCTGCCTTCTGAAATATGACGTACACCTTTCCTCCACGTACCATCCACAAACCGATGGCCAAACTGAACGAACCAATCAAGAACTTGAGGTGTATCTATGAATCTTCTGTTCTAACAATCCCCACTCTTGGGCCAACCTCCTCTCATCCGCAGAATTCCACCACAACTCCGCCCCCCATTCCTCCACTCAGAAATCTCCATTCTTCCTACTCTATGGATATGAACCCTGAACCTTTCCCCCACTCGGGAAAATCTTCTTCCCCGCTCTCAAATCCCGACTCACCTCCCTCAGCTCCACCCAAAAAGAAGCTTTAGCTGCCCATGAATCCACTCGAAAAATCATGATGACCCGTTCTTGTCGGAAATTCTCCCCATGGAAAACCGGAGATAAGGTATGGCTGGAAGCCACCAATCTTAAACTCAATTACTCCTCTTGAAAATTAGCCCCTAAACATCATGGACCCTTTGAAATCACTCAAGTGTTATCACCCTTATCCTACAGACTCCAACTACCACCCACATGGAAGATTTATGACGTCTTCCACGCCTCACTCTTATCTCCTTATCGCAAATCCCCAGCACATGGACCCCCCTTCCTTCTACCTCCACCTGACCTTATTGGAACAGAAGAGGAGTACGAAGTCGAAGCCATCATTAATCACAAAGGACTTGGCAATCACCTGAGATACCTGACCGCATGGAAAGGATACCCCTCGTCAGAAAACACCTGGGAACCAGAGTCCAATCTCAGACATGCCTGTCGGCTGCTCTCCACTTATAAATGACTCCACTCCATCTGAGAATTTATTGACACAAAAGACATCGGTCTCTCTGTGAGTATTGCCTAGTGTGTCAATAAACCAAGTCTATGAACCCTCTGCTACTCTTTCCCTACATCGACGATGTCCTCATTCACTACCACGACTGCCTCCTCCCCTTCATCTACCTCCTCCCGCATGTCGTCTTCATTACACTCATTGTTACGCATAGCATACTTTGGAGGGCTCGAGGTAACGAGGGTCGACTTCAGGCGATACTCACGAAGAGACCGACGTCTGATAGGGACCTTTTAGAACGAGAGAGCTATCCTTAGAGTTGCTAAGGTGGTTGAGCCCAGAGGAACTAGGAGGGACTCAAGAGAATACGCTAGTATTGCGCAGATCAAGAATGGGGAATACATGGTAAACTACTGTGTATATATATGTTTTACCATGTGGAGATAAGCAATGATAAGGGATAAGGTGCAAGAGGAGCGCATGTGGAGATAAGCAGAGGTAAGAGATAAGAGACAAGGGACAATGGCGAAAGAAGAATGCGTGTGGAGATAAGACAGAGGGGAGATTGTGAGTACCAAGAGTGAGAAGATGACAAAGGGTATTCTAAGAGAGATAAGGGCGAGAGACGAAGCAGACATGGGGTAGACCGGATCGTGGAGGAGACGGAGATGGGGAGATAGAGCAGGCGCGGGGTAAACTGGGCTGTGAAGGAGACGGAGATGGGGAAAAAGATAGGAATAGGTGGAGGGAGGGAGTCTACGAGAGGAGAAAAACTGTAACACTCATGACATGTCTTCCCATCATTCTTGCCCGAACATGGACATCTCTCTCTATTCGGCATCATCCTCGAAACACCTGCTCTCGCCCTCGCCCTCAAAACCCTCCCTCTCTTCCCTGAAGATGAGACCACCCACGCCCTCATCCGCACATATCACTCTGCATCCTCTGCTTTACGTTTGGCTGAAACTCTTACCCCCCAAGACCCTGCCATACGTTTTTCTATCGACGAGACCAGGTGTAACTCACTCATTGCCCTCTCAACTCACGGATTCCACAGTTTCGTTGAAGCCCTCCCCCCTCCTCTTATCTATGTTTCCTTCAGAAGAATCTATGACTCCCTTTCACTAGCACAGTGCGACCATTACCTACAATCTATAGATGATCTCTTACTCTTACGCCCTCACCAAGCTATCCTACCCATTCCCCCTCTGTCTATGAGCCGCCTCGCAGAAAGACTCTCCTCTCCCTCTCCTGTGGACACCCCTACCATTGTCGCTTCTGACGAAGAGGACTCTGACTCTGAGTCCGATGCAGCCTCAGCCCCACCATCCATACATTCGTCTCATATCACTCCTGTTTCTCGGACTGAAGTCCAGTGGATTCGCCTACCCAACAGCACCCACGTCCTGTCCTCTCCCACTCGAATTATGCCTCGAGCTGACAGCATTCGACTCGCCCCTGCCTCCCCGGGCACTGAATGCTTTCACTGCTGTCTTCGAGGTCACTATCAACAGGACTGCCCTACCTTCCGATGCCCCCACTGTTCCTCTCTTGCCCCTGGCCACATTATGACTCAATGCAACTGCATCCAGTGCAACTATTGTCGCAACTGGGGACATTCCACAGAACTCTGCCCCCATCGCGAATGCGCTCTGTGCGCTCAGCCTGGGCATATCCAATCTCTTTGTCCATTTAACACTGCTTCCCCCTCTTAGACAAACTCCATCTTTGGACCCCCGGCTTTTTGAAGATCCCTTCGGGAGAAGAGGTTTGTTGATGGAGCCTGGAGCTCAATTGTACAACAGGGGTAATGTTACAGTTTTCTTTCCATCTCATCATATACTACTCGTCGTACTCTTTTTCCATTTCTTCTCTTATCGACGGACTGCATCTTATTACCCATGGCAGCCTTATCTCTTTATTGGAGGTCCAGCCTCTAGCTATCTTCAGTCCCTCAATCTTGGACACCATCACTCCTAATTAGGCTCTCTTATGCCTAATCGTTCTCCTTTATTCCACAGTATTCCATGGTCCGTGCACTATGTGCTATCCTATAAAATAGTCTTTGTTACCATGTATTCCTCATTCTTGGTCTATGCAATATAGTGTATCATCAAGTGTCATTCCTAGTCTACTTCAAGCTTCCCCTTGAAGTCTAACACCCCTCGTCCCCTCGAGTCTTATCCTAGATTGAGTTCCTAAGATGTCAGTCTCTTCGTGAGTATCGCCTTAGCCACTCGATATCCCTTTGAGACCTTGTTGGTACACCTCACGTAACAGCTGACAAGTGGGACATCCTGCGATGAAGTGTTTGACGAAGGTGGACAGTCCAGGCCACCAGAAGTCCCATTCAAGGATAGTTTTGGTGTGAAAGACACCCATATGACTGGTAATGTTACATTGGGCTAGGAGCGACAGGTTCTCGAATGAGTAACTGCCTCAATGAAGGATGAGTGAGGTGGACTTAGAGAGAATACACCGACAGAGGACTTCAGGTACAACAAGGTAGAGGTTTTCCTTATATCTGGGGACGAAGGTTACTTGTTGGGAAATACCTGTGGAGTCAAAGTAGAGTCCAAGGGGATTTCTTGACTCAGGACGAAGGAGGTCTAAGGAAGACTCAAGGGAGGACCCTTAGCCTTAGGATGTCAATACTGACGACGACGAGAGGGATGAGGAGAAGGTGAAGTAACTCATAGAATTTGAGAAGACTAAGCTTAGAGAATATATGCGGTAATGCGAAGATTTAAATACTACTGCCAAGAGAGTTATGTAAGGGGATGCGTCAGTGTCAGAGATAAGGAGTGAGTCAGCTGATAAGGATCTGAGTCACGACGAGTGATAGCTATTAATATAATGGTTCTGAAGAATGCTGGTAGTCAGTGAAAGGCGGAAGGAACTGGGGAAGCAGTACACGAGGCAGTAATGGCATACCTGGAGTCTGAGGGGACAGAGGACAAAAGAAGACTTAGCTAAGTATCAAGAAAAGAAAGGAAAAAGAATAGAGCGCATCTATGATCGTAACATTATCCCCATACTAGGTGGGAAGTCCCTGATGACCTCTAATCCTAAAGGTTGATGTAGTCCATCCCGGGGGATCCTATCATGTTAGCATAAGCTTGCTCATTGAAGATGTCATCGATGTCTTTGTTACCATAGTCCACAGTCTCAATGGGGGAGTGGTTTTGTCATGGGAGACAGTTGATATGACACCTGGGAGGTGGAATAGGTCATGGAGGCGTTGGTTGCGCGTGACAGTTTCGATGGTGGACAGGGGAGCAAAGGTTACAGGAGAATCTGGAGGATGATGAAATGATGGGGGAAGCAGAAGGTCGCTGGAGGGGGCAACAAGATTGTGGGTGACCGGGTGTGAAATTAAGACAGAGTGGGCATTGGTAGACCTGACAGTTGGCCCAAAAGTGGCTGAGTTGGTGGCAATGGTAGCATGCTTCCCGATAACAGGGATGCAAAGGGTCGAGGGGAGTATGTCCCTCATTGCTGGTCCATGAGGCTTCCACTTGGGCTAAGAAGTCTAATTCGGCTGAGTTGAGAGGGGATGTGGAGGTGGATGGGGTAGAGGGGACAGTCTGGCTTCTGGCGATGCATCTTGCTTCGAACTCCTTTTGGTAGCGATCTAGATCCTGGAAGAATTCTAACGCTCCAAGTTGGTGTCCCAGCTGGAGGATAGTAGCTCTAGCCTCTCGGTGGATGGTGGAGACCACTGTCCTGAGATAGGCAAGGTCAGCATTGGAAGGTCTAGGTGGGATAAGGCCTAGACAGGTGATCTGGAGATAAAGCTTAGATATAAGCTCTATCGGAAAGGCATCCTCAATGAAGGACTGTAGAGGGATCATGATATGAGAGTCTGTGAGGGCAGAAGCGAGCTCCTGCATGTCGTCTTGAGAGGGGTAATTTTCATGCATATGATGTGCATAGAGGGGAACGTCGACACTAAGGATGGGTGTGGGGATGATAGTGACAAGGAAGACAGAAGGGAGTTCAGGAGACAGAGTTCGGTTGCTCCAGCAAGGGGCAGATGGTGAGCTGGGGTTTCCCCATCTGGGGAAAGGGGCACAGGAAGAGGACGAGAGAGGGTCATAGACCATGGATGCATGAAAAGCTATAGTAGGGAAGTCTATAGGTATATTCTTGATGGACACAATGTGGTTAGCAAGGGGAGAAGAAATAGAAGGGGAGGAATATAGCAAGAATACAGTAGAAATAGAGAGAGAGACAGGGGAAACGATGTTGTTGTTTTTGGAAGACATGACAGTTTTTGGTGTTTTTGGGAGGTTTTTGTATGGTACTATGAAGGTGAAGGAAGAGAGGGCTAAGTAGGGAAGGCACGAGGGTTTGCCTTTTTATAAGCAGATAGGATGGTCCATGCATGTTTGAGTTCCTTTTCAGGGAGCCAGAAGTCATTGTTGGTGGAATATCCTTTCCACCTGACCAGATAGTGGTGCTTATCTGAAGCACCTTTATGACATATGATTCTTTCGACTTTATACTCTGCTTGTCTGCCAACGAGATCTGGCAGGTTCTTTTTGAGATGGGGGCCATAGATGGTGTTTAGCCAATAGGGCGATAGGAGAGAAGCATGGAAGACCAGGTGGATCTTCCACATCTTCAGCAGTATTAGCTGATAGGTGACTGCAGAGAGAACGTCAGCGATAGTAAATGGTTCTTCTCTTTTTGGGGAGAACTTTGGGTTAGTGAGTTCTTGGCAGAGATTGTGAGCTTTGAGCCAAACCTGGTCACCCTTCTTGAATGGTTTGAAGGGGCGATGGGATCTCACAACCATGGTTTGGCAGGCAAGTTCATGGGAGGTGAGCGCTTCATTGCAGGTGGAGGAGAGTTCTTGAAGCCATTGTTCGATGGCAGGGACTGAGGACGAGGGAACAATAGTGGGTAGAGGGTTAGGTTCATAACCCATGAGGAGGAAGAAAGGAGATTGATTAGTGATGAAGTGGGGTCAGTGGTTGTGCATGAATTCTGCTTGTGGGATGCAATTGGCCCATGAAGCGGGGGAATCTCCGCAAAAGATGTGAAGATAGGTTTCAACTTCTTGGTTTACTCGTTCAGTTTTGCCATCCATTTGGGGGTGGAAGGCAGTGGACAGTGTAAGTTTGTAGTTGAGGATTTGGCCAAGTTCTTTGGAGAAGGCTGAGGCGAATTGGGGGCCTCAGTCAGAGATAATTTTGTCAGGGAGGCCAAATTGGGAGTAGACTTTGTGGGTGAAAAGCGTGGCTACTCCAGCTGCATTGATAGTTTTCTTGGTGGGGCAGAGAATTACCCCCTTTATAAGGCCATGGTCAACCATGACCAGGAGACTGTCAAAACCCCCAGAGGAGGGGAGATCTGTGATCAGATCGCAAGAGATCTGTTGGAAAGGGCAGGAGCAAGAAGATTTGATAGGTATGAGGGGAGGCATGGTGGGGTGAGTATTGGTTTTGTTTTGCTGGCATGTGGCACAGCCATCAACATAGTTTTTAATGTAGGCAGCCATAGCGGGCCACCAATACTGAGTAGTGACAAGTTGTTGGGTTTTGAGGTAGCCGGGGTGACTGGTGGACGGGTGATCGTGGTGTTTGGCTAGGATCTGTTGGTGGGCAGTGGGTGGTGCATAGACACAACCATTAAATGTGAGCATGCTGTCAATGGTTTGCCATGGTGAGAGATAGGAGTGGAAGGATGCAGGGAGTTTGGTGGAGTTGGATTGGAGGGTGGCGAGGGTGGTGGCATTGGTCTTGCAGCCATCTTTGACCTGTTTGGCGAGAAGGATGTCAATGAATGAGACGAAGAGATCTGCGGGGAGAAGAGTGGTATCAGAGTTATCCGATTCCTTAGAATCATGGGTGGAAGACTGAGTTGGGCAGAAAGATCATGAGAGAGTTGGAGGGTTTCTTCCTGCTCTTCTTGGGTAGTTGGGTTGACATCACCATCAGAGTGATTGAGTGACAAGGGGGACAAGGGCTTGGGGGACAAGGGTCTTTCGACGTTTTTGTCACGAGAGAGGAACCACTTGGTAGAGATTCGGGGATCAATGGTGGCGTGTTGCCCAGGGAGTCATCCCATGCAGGCTGATAGCAGAAGTGGGGTGCGCAAGCGTCCAGGGAATCACCCCATTCAGACTGATGGCAGGAGTAGGGTAAAGGAGGATCGACCTAGTAGTCACCTTTAGAGAGAAGCTTAGTCTTTTGTTATGTCAGGCTAGGACCAACTGGTTCTTGAATGAGTAACTGCCTTGATGAAGGACGAGCGAGGTGGACTTAGAGAGAATACACCAACAGAGGACTTCAGGTACAATGAGGTAAAGGCTTTCCTTATATCCAGGGACGAAGGTTACTTGTTGGGAAATACTTGTGGAGTTGAAGTAGAGTCCAAGGAGATTCCTTGACTCGGGATGAAGGAGGTCTAAGGAAGACTCAAGGGAGGACCCTTAGCCTTAGGATGTTGATACTGACGATGATGAGAGGGACGAGGAGGAGGCAAAGTAACTTGTAGAATTTGAGAAGACTAAGCTTAGAGAATACATGTGGTAATGCAAAGGTTTAAATACTACTGCCAAGAGGGTTATGTAAGGGGATGTGTCAGCATCAGAGATAAGAAGTGAGTCAGCCAATAAGGGTCTGAGTCATGACAAGTCATAGCTATTAATAGAACAGTTCTGAAGAATGCTGGTAGTTGGCGAAAGGCGGAAGGAACTGGGGAAGCAGTACATGAGGCAGTAATGGCATACCTGGAGTCCAAGGGGACAGAGGATGAAAGAAGACTTAGCTAAGTATCAAGAAAAGAAAGGAAAAAGAATAGAGCGCATCTACAATCGTAACAGGTGAGGGGGGAGGAGTGGATGGTGTGAAGAAGAGAAGTGTGGGCAGGCAGGGGAACATACATGCAGTTCTGGAAGAAGAGATGGCCATTTTTGAAGGTCCAGTTGTGAGCGAGAGACCGAGGGAAGAGGGGGAAGTCAGAGAAGATGGCGGATAGGGCACAAATGACTAGGGGGTTGGAGGAGGTGAAAGACTTGATGAGATCAGTGAGGGTGAGATTGAGGGTGTTGATAACAACGGGTTCGGGAATGATGGAGGCATTGAGGTTGTCGAGAGAGGTATCGATGGAATCTCAATGGGATAAGGCATCAGCCGGGGCCATCTGAGAGCCAGGAGTGACTTTCCAGACAATGTCGTAGTCTTGGAGAGAGAGGGCCCAATGAGCTTGGTGGCAGGAGAGTTTATGGGGGTCGTGTAGGTAGGACAGATTTCGGTGGTTGGTGATAACAGTTATGGGGTGTGCAGTGCATTGGAGGTGATGACACCATTCAGGGAGCATGAGAATGACTGCAAGGAGTTCTCGATCATAGATGTCATAATTACGTTCGGCGGGGGCAAAAGTCTTGGAGAAGTAGGCAATGGGTTGGAGGTCCCCATTGGGGTCAGCTTGCATGAGGACTGCTCCAGCAGCAACGAGGGAGGCATCAGTCATGAGAGAGAACAGTTTGGTGGGGTCGGGGAGAGTGAGGACTGGGGCAGAGCAGAGGGCGGAGATGAGAGAGTTGAAAGCATGTTGTTGGAGGGGGGTCCAAAGCCAGGGTTCATTTTTCTTGGTGAGGAAAACTAGGGGGGCTACGATATTGGAGAAGTTGGAAATGAATTTTCGGTAGAAGTTGGCGAATCCGATGAAGGATTGGATGCCGGTAACAGAGGTGGGGGGCTTCCAGTCCCGAAGAGCAGAGAGTTTGCCAGGGTCCATCTGTAGTTGGCCATTTCCGATGATGAGACTGAGATATTCCATGGTGGAGATGTTGAAGGTACATTTGGAGGGTTTGAGGGAGAGGTGGTGTTCTCAGAGGCGAAGGAGGACTTGATGAGTTTGTTCGTGGTGAAGAGATTTTGGTGCAGATGCTGAGGTCGTCCATGTAGATTTTGAGCCAGCGTTTCACAATCATGTCTGCAAAGATATGATTCATGAAGGCCTGGAACATTGAGGGGGTGTTGGAGAAACTGAAGAACATGACAGTTGGTTCAAATAATCCTAGGGGGGTGATAAATGTGGCTTTCCATTGGTTGGACTCCTTGATACGAATGTTGTTATACCCCCATCGGATATCCATCTTGGTGAAGTGGTCTGCATCTTTCATGTTGTCAACAATGTCAGAGATGAGTGGCAGTGGGTACACATTCCGGATGATGTGAGAGTGGAGGTATGTATAATCCTGGCAAGGGTGAAAGGAGCCATCTTTCTTAGGGACAAAGAAGAATGGGGATGCTTGGGGGGATTTGGAGGGGATGATGCGACCAGTTTTGAGATGTTCTTCGATGAATTCCTGGAGTGTCTCTCTTTCCTTAGGATTCAGGAAGTATACTTTGGCAATTTTAGGGATGAAAGAGTCCTTTAGATCAATGGAGTGATTGAATGAACAATATGCCAGGAGCACATTATGGGTAGCTTCAGTGAAGACATCTGCAAAGTCAGAACAAAATTCGGGAATGGGGGTGTCCTTCGGGTTAGTTTTCTGGGTGATTTCAGTGGTAATGGTCAGTTTGTAGATCTCTTCTTCTTCTGTCTCTTCCAGGGAAGGGCACTCACGAAGAGTCCTCTTGACCCTCTTAGGAGAGGTGGGAATAGAGATGGTGCAAGCCTTCCAATCAATGTCTGGGTTCCATCTGATGAGCCAGGGCATTCCAAGGATGATCTGGGGATTCTTTTGTCATAATACAAAAAAGATTTTGGAGGAGGAGAACATCCCATTGGAGATGATGGCCAAGGTGGTCCAGGTGATGGTTCCAGCTGAGTTTGGTGTTCTGTCAACATTGTAGGCAGTGATGGGCCATTGAAGTTTCTGAAGGTGGAACCTTCCTTTAGGTAAAAGGCGAGGGTCAATGAAGTTTCCAGTTGCCCTGGAGTCAATGAGGGCAGAGGTTTCAACAGTTTGTACTTGGACATCAAGATGGAGAGTTCCATTTTTCTGTGATACTACAAGTACATGAGTAGATTCTAGGAGAGGGGATGTTGAGGCAACTCTCCTTTTTAAAAATCCTTGGCTTTCTGGATGTTAGCAAATTAGATTGAATTAACTTCCTCTATGGTACAGTCTTCCTTATAGCACATCTTGAGGATGGAGAGGATCTCCTTCTTGTCTTTTCCTGACATGCAAAGGATGTTGACATACTGTTGAAGCAGTGAGGGTTGGGTGTGAGTTGGGAGTAGAGTTGGTGGAGTGGGGGCTGGGGCAGTAATGGTTGTTCTGACATTCTGGGGTCGTCCAGGAGTAGGAGCTTTTCTACAGTTGCAGGCGTCATGCCTGATGGTTTAGCAGTGGAAACATCTTCCCTCCTTGATATATTTAGCTCGTTTAGTGGGGGTGAGTTTGGCAAGAGTGGTGGATATGTCTATGTCCATGGTGTGGGGGTCTTGGGGGGTATGGCTGTTGAAAGAAAAGGGGGAGGGAGTGGTTCTGGTACAAAGGGCTTGGATCCTCATTTTTTGGACATAGAAGGTTTTAGCCTTCATGACCCACTCTTCGATGGTAGTGGAGACAGTTTCCATGGATAAGATTATGGTAGTGATTTGTTGGTCGAGGCTGAGAGCGAAGTGATTGATGTGGGTGGTCTCATCAGCGATGTCAGACTTTCCAGCTAGGTTCTGGAAGTCGGTGATGTACTGTTGGAAACTATTGCCAGAGCAGGTGGTCTTCTGGCAAAGTTTAGTGAGTTCGAGGCAGGCAGTGGCTTTTATGTCATAAGGGAAGAAAGTAGTGTTGAATTCTTTGACAAATTCATCAAAGGTCTTTGGGATGATGGAGGTATCGGCCATTTTGTCATATCATGCTTCGGTGAAGGAGGCTCCCCTTCCAGAAGGCATCTTGTTTAAGACCATCATGATCTTTTCAGGGTTGAGGGGGTAGTGGGAGGGGTTCATTCTGAAGTAGGCTCCCATAGCTTTGATCCATTTGGAGGCGTCAGAAGAGTTTTCAGAAAAGTTGGCAGGGAGACCTGCTTTGAGTTCAGAAGGCATGGTGGGAGTGCTAGGACGAGACAGTGGAGTTTGTGGGCTAGGGAAATGACGAGGTGGTGGGCTAGGTGGATGTTGGGGGCTTGGTTGGTGTGATGATTGACTGGGAGGGTTGAGGAGTTGTTGTTGGGCTCTGGGGGTGGATCCTGGTAAGGAGTACTGTGGTCTGGGGCTGGGGGTTATCAATGGTGGGTTCAACGGGTGACTAGATCCAGTGATGCGATGAGTGGGGGTTCATTGGAGTGCTTCAGGGATGTCGGTGTCGGTATCTTCAGGAATTCTGTAAGACGTGGTGGGGGAGGGGTGGGTTCTTCACCTAGAGAGGTGGGACCAAGGAGATTCTTGATCTTTTGTTACGCATAGTGTACTTGAAAAGACTAGGGCTTGAGAGGGGATTGACTATCAGGCAATACTCACAAAGAGACCGACATCTGACAGACCACTAGGGGAGCAAGGGAAAAGTCTTAGAGCTGCTAAGGCTTGTTGAAGGTCCAAAAGAGCTTAGAGTTGCTAAGCTCACTTGGATAAGAACTAGGGGTGATAGTTGATATTATGCTGATATTGTGCAGATCAAGAATGGAATTTACATGGGGGAAACTATGGGGTATATATGGGATAACCAATGGTGCACTGACCATGGAAATGCAGGGAATGCTATGGAAGGTGAGGAGACAACTAAGTGTAAGAGAGCTTAGTTAGGAGCAGTGTCCATGGAAACAGACATTACACAATTAGAGTTCAGAGGAAGACAACATAAGAAAATGGAGAAGGGTCCACAAAGAAAGAGGTAAGCAGTCCGGACGCATGGTATGTGTCTCCCTCAATAAGAGATTATCAAGGCAAACTGGATTATGAGAAGAATGCGATGAGATGAAAGAAAAACCATAACACAATGCAGTCATAACAACAATACATAACAACAGTGTGCCACAATTGTGGTGCAGTGGGAGAGGTGTGACTCATCTATCTGTGACTCACAAGTCTTCAGTCACTGCATCTAACACTCCCCCCTGATCACGCATCTCTCCACATTGCTAGCTCCCCCTGAATGCACCCAATCCCATAGAAGTGCAGAATTGCTCTACTTTGAGCCATGGCAGGGCCTTCGTCAGTAAATCTGCAGACATCTCGCCAGTAGGAACATAAGTGGGTGAAATGGTGCTTTGATCAACCACATCACATAGCCAGAACCAGCACAGGTTGAGTTGCTTCATCTGACCATGGTGTTCAGGATGTTTGGCTACCTGAATGGCAAACTGGTTGTCCATCAAGAGCACAGAAGATACAGTGATGGGGAATCCTAGTTCCTGGAGCATCTTCCACATCCAGACAATCTCCTTGCCTGCCTCACATGTAGCCATGTACTCAGCTTCCATCATGGAGAGAGCAACAATAGACTGGTGTGTGGACATCCAGGAAACCACTCTAGTACTGATCTTGACCACATAAGCACCAGTGGACCATCCAGTATCCTTGCAACTGCCATGGTTTGCATCAGAGTAGGTTGTGAAGAGCTGGGACTGAGAGGGATCTGGTGCATAGGTGATCGCATAGTTCATCATCTCTTTAATGTAGTGCATCAGGTGCTTGATTGTGTGCCAATGGGTGACACCAGGCTCAAAGGTAAATGAAGTGAGCTGACCAACTGTATATGCAATATCAGGCCAGGTGGTGCAGGAAAGATACTGCAGTGACCCAATGGCTCCGCCATAGTCAACAGTGCACATAAAAGTATGCTCCTCCACAGTCTTGGGGCTCTGGTCCTGGGATAGACAAAGTCTGGGAGTCATGGGTGTGGAAACTGGCTTGGAATCGGCCATTCCATAGTGTGCAAGCATCTTGGGGCAGTATTGCAGCTGTGAGATGATTAGGGTGCACTTGGATCAATTGCGATTGATTTTGATGCCCAGGAATTCAGTGGTGGGTCCAAGATCACATAGTTTGAAGTAGCTGCTGAGGTCTGTAATTGCCTGCTTCATTGCAGGCAGAGTCTTGGATGGAAAGGTCATATCGTCGATGAAAACAGGCAGAATAATGCAGACCTCCCCCTAGACAAAAATATACACAGCAGCATCCGAATAGATCTGTTTGAAGCCCATAGACTTGAGAATGGTGCACATCTTGCGATTCCAGCAATTTCAGCCCTGTTTAGTGCCATAGAGTGACTTCTTCAGCAAACATGCTGTATCCTTCAGGTTTCCTTGAGCAGAACCTTCAGGCTGCTCCATGTAGACATCGCAGTCCATGTCACCATTTCGATAGGCATTGGAGATATCAACTAACCATAAATGGAGGTTGTGGAGCACAGCCAAGGCAAGAATAATGCACAGAGTTGGGAGACGCACAGTGGAAGCAATGACCTCAAGGTATTTGAAGCCTGGGTGCTGGGAGAAGCCCTGAGCAACCAAGTGGCCCTTATAATGCTCAAATGAGCCATCAGCACAATATTTGCATGTAAATACCCATCTAGAACCAATTACAGGTCGATTCTTTGATTGGGGCACCAGAATCCAGGTGCCATTCATCTTGTGGACCTCTAATTCAGTCAAAGCAGCTTTTCTCCATTCGGCAGTGTCTTCCATGCATATTCCATCTGCAAAAATCTGCAGGTGCAGCAACTTCACTTCAAAATAGTGCACAGCATCCACATCCTTCTCTTTATTATCCTCAGAATCGTCCTGGTCACCACCAGCAATCTGCACTGGACTCAGCTTCCACCACTCATGAGGTGGTTGGTGGTTCCTTGCAGGCATGTATGCACCAATGCCAACTGGACTAGAAGGTCTGGGTGGTGCTGCTGGTGGTGGAGTAGCTGGCGGTGAAAGAGTTGCTGGTTCCTCTACATCCTCAGCTTCAGGCCTCTCCTGAGGAGGCAGCAGCTCTGGAGTAGGTACTGGTGGTTCTTCAGCATCCAATTTGTTTGACAAGTCAGGCGGGACATATGGGGTACCCGCAGGGGAAGATGGAGGCTGGTTGGCTTGCAGTAATACTGGAGCAATGATAGGTTGGCATTGGTCAAAATCAGCATGTTCAGAGATGAATGTGTGCTTAGTGATAGAGTTGTAGAACTTCCAGCCCTTGTATCCATCTGGGTAACCAATAAATACGCACTTCTCATAGTGTGGGTGAAGTGCAGAATGCTTGTTTTTCTGCACCTGCACATATGCAGTGCATCCCCACACTCTGAGATGTGAGACATCAGGTTTGTGGACATTCCAGAGCTCATAAGGTGTTGTATCATTGAGGGCAGATGTGGGGCAACGATTCCAGACATGGACAAGTGCAGCAAGGGCCTCACCCCAGAATGGCTTAGCAAGACCTGATTCCTGCAACATAGCTGTGATGTGCTCAGAGAGGACACAGTTTGCATGCTTTGTGACTCCATTTTGCTGTAGATGGGCTTGGACTGTGTGCTGGCGCTGGATACCACAGGAATTGGTGAACTCAAGCATGGTGTGACTCATGTACTCCCCTCCCTTGTCGTCTCACAAGGTTGTGATCCTCTGCTCTGTCTGATTCTCTGCAAATGCCTTGAACTGCTTAAATGCGGTAAAAATGTCTGATTTGGCATGAATTGGCAGCACAAAGCGATTTGTGAGTAATCGTCAATGAATGTGACCCAGTAATAGAATCCAGAGAATGAGTGATGAGGGATCTCATGGACATCTGAGTGGACAAGTTCCAGAGAGCGAGAAGCATGCCAGGAGCTGCTAGGAAAAGGATTTGCATGCATCTTGCCTGCTATGCAAGGCTCACAGATTGGATCTGGTGCTGCCTTGCTGTCCAGTTGCATGCCAGTGACCAGGTTGTGCTTAATTAGGGTTTTAACATTGGATATATTGTGATGAGCAAGCCTGTGATGCCAGAGGGAGATGTCGAGTGGAATGGTAGTTGCCAGGTTGGCATACTCAGTTATGGGCTCAGTCACACCATCAAGGAATGCAGCATTGTGCTCATTGATGGTTGCAATGAAAAGTGGGGGTCCACCCAAACAAAAGAAGAAAAGGTATGTTGCACTAATATTGACAGTGAATGACAAGTGACAAGTTAGGTAAAGAACAGCAAGGAGGTTGTTGCAGAGTTGGGGTACATGGAGGACATTGCTGAACTCGACTGCTCTCCCCCTCTTTCCATTGAAATTCAGGTGGAAAACTACCAAACCCATCCCTGCAGAATAGATGATAGTATTGTCCGCAAGCTTGATTGGGATGCATTTAGCTGTGTAGTTGCACAGCCAATGATGATGAGGGGTCATATGAGAGGTGGCACCTGTGTCTGCATTCCAATCAGTGTCAGCATCAAGTTGGAGTGGTGAGAAAGGGTCAGAGGGATCCCCAGACTGCAAACTGTAGTTGTCGCCAGTAAGGTGCAAAATGTGGTGGTGATGGTGTTCAGAGGCCATTATAGACAATGATTCAGACATGGATGTAGCAGAGTTGGAAGTGGTGAAAATAAGTTGCATAGGGTGTGAGGAATTGACAAGTGGGGCATGTATCTAGCATGCAGGGCTCATAACCTGTTAAACAGCTGGATTGGCCAGCTGGAGTCCACTGTCAGAAACTAAGGAGAAAGACAGTGGACTCACAGGATTATACACAACACAGTCATAACAACAATATATAACAACAGTGTGCCACAATTGTGGTGCAGTGGGAGAGGTGTGACTCATCTATCCATGACTCACCAGTCTTAAGTCACTGCATCTAACAAGATACTGCAGTGACCCAATGGCTCCACCATAGTCAATGGTGTGCATAAAAGCATGCTCCTCCACAGTCTTGGGGCTCTGGTCCCAGGATAGACAAAATCCAGTAGTCATGGGTGTGGAAACTGGCTTGGAATCAGCCATTCTATAGTGTGCAAGCATCTTGGCACAGTATTGCAGCTGTGAGATGGTGAGGGTGTTAGATCCAATGACCCAACACTTGTGAGTCATGGATAGATGAGTCATGCCTCTCCCACTGCACCACAATTGTGGCACACTGTTGTTATGTATTGTTGTTATAACTGCATTGTGTATAATCCTGCGAGTCCACTGTCTTTTTCCTTAGTTTTTGACAGTGGACCCCAGCTGCCTGATTCAGCTGTCTAACAGGTTATGAGCTCTGTGCACTAGATACCATGCTATATCTCTAGTCTGCTGCTTGCACCCTATGTGATGTATTTTCACACTTTCCAACTCTGCTACACCCATTTCCTTGCTCAATACACCCCATGGCCTCTGAGCAGTACCACCACCACCATATTTCACCTCTCAATGGCAACAACTACACCACCTGGAGTGAGGAGATGAAGGCACTCCTGTGCCCTAAGGGTCTCTGGCACCTTGTTGATGGAAAGGAGAAGTGCTCCAGCTCTGGAGACAAGGAGCAGGATGCCTGGGACACGAAACAGGACTGGACGGCAGGTGAACTGATGCTCAACATCTCACCCAAGCAATGAGTGTTAAACAGCTGGATCAGATAGCTGGAGTTCACTGTCAGAAAGCAAGGAGACTCAACAGTAAATCTGCAGGATAACAGGATTCAGTCATAACAATGATACACTGAGCAACAAAACTGTTGCAATGTTTGCAACACTTTGATTAGAATGTGAATACTGGGTGATACATTGAAGCTAGACCCCCTAACCTGGATATCATTAGAAAGCCCTGATCAAGGGATTTCCAAATATATATACATTGCTTAGGTAATTCTTTCTATATTAGGCAATATTATGAAATTAAGCAAGGGTATTCATTGCAACAGTTTTGTTGCTGGTATCAAGAGTATCAGAAATTAGTATGAAGTGTATCCTCCCTTGGCCTTGATGACCTCCTGAACCCTCCTAGGCATACTCTCAATCAGCCTCTGACACTCCTCCACCCCAATCTTGTACCACTCTGCATTAATTCTCTCCCAAAGTTCCAATATCCCCTTGGGTGGCTCTGGATACTCTGCCAGCCTTCTCTTGAGGAGAAACCATAGATGTTCTATGGAGTTAAGGTCTGGAGACTGAGCAGGCCATACCATGACCTCATATTCATGGTCATCAAACCACTCCCTGGCCTTTCTACTGGTATGCTTGGGGTCATTGTCCTGCTGGAAAATGATATCCTCTGGGGAAAATCCAAAATCCACCAGGGTTTGCTGAAGTTCATCTTCCAAAATCTGCACATAAAGGTCAGCATCCATCTTACCATCAATCTTGCAAGCCATTCCAACTCCTTCCCAAGTCATACAACCCCATATCATCACTGATCCTCCCCCAAACTTCACTATTCCCTTCACCATCCTATCACTGAGCCCCTCTCCTGCCCTTTTCCATGCCCACTTCTTGCCATCTGACCCAATGCGATTAATTTTGGTCTCATCTGACCATATAACACACTTCCAGTCATCCACAGTCCAATCCTGATGACTCAGAGCAAAGTCTAATCTCTCCCTTCTATGGCGCTGAGAGAGAAGGGGGCATTTCTTCTTCACCACAGCCTTCATGCCAGCTTTCCTGAGGTGACATCGAATAGTCTGAGGGGAGATGAATTGATTCTTGACATCTTGAAGAGTTTTGGTCACCTGGACTGCATTTTCAACCTTTCCAGTGCCAATGAGACAAATGGCATGACGTATGTCAGTAGGTGAAATGATGGATGGATGACCTCCAGAGTGCTTGGCAAGGTTGGGACAGTGCTGGGAGCGCAGTCTACTAATGGTAGAGTAGTGGACACCAGTAGATTGAGAGATTTGACAAGTAGATTGACCATTTTGCAAGAGAGCAATGATTTGATTGGTCTGATCAATGGAGAGTGATTTCATGATGGTGGAAGTGGAAAAAGCGATGGTGTTTTGATGTGTTTGTATCATGTTGAACATCTTATGCATCACATGACTCATTGCTTATGTAATATGTGCTGGCAATATGTAATTTCTATATCTTACCATGCCAGCAACAAAACTGTTGCAATGAGTACCCTTGCTTAATGTCGGAATATCTCCTGATATAGAAAGAATTACCTAAGCAATGTATATATATTCTGAAGGCCCTTGATTAGGGCTTTCTAATGATACCCAGGTTAGGGGGTCTATCTTCAATGTATCACCCAGTATTCACATTCTAATCAAAGTGTTGCAAACATTGCAACAGTTTTGTTGCTCAGTGTACATAACAACAATGCACCACAGTGTGGCACAATGAGAGAGTCATGACTCATCTAGGCATGACTCAGCTAGGTGTGACTCACAAGTGTGCAATCACTGCATCTAACACTCCCCCCTGATTGTGCATCTCTCCACATCCAGTCCTAGCTCCTCCTGATTGCTCCCAATCCCATACAAGCACA
>JBBPLO010000181.1:0-11934 GCA_038089835.1 Retiboletus flavoniger
CAAAACCTTTGTGAACTAGAGAAATTGATCTACCCGATAGGACCTCGTCCGTCGTCTCCTCACCCCCCTCGCTTCTCTACCCTCCCCAACCGACCCCTTCTCTCCGACTGACACTCTTCAGAAGCATTTACGTTCTCCATCGTCGCGGGTGGTTCGAACTTATTACCTTTGGATACCGTAATCTTTGTACGATCCGCTGGAGGTGGTGGCGGGGGTGGATTATTGACTTTGAACTCTTGTTCCTTGGATCGTCCAGCCAAGGACTGCTTCAGTGCCTGGACCTCAGCCCTGAGCGCGGCGACCTCTTGCTCTCTCTCGGATAGCTTGTCCAGAGTTCGACTGACAAGCGTTCGAACGTCCATGTCGCTCATCTTCTCGTTTTCCTTGGGTTGAAGACGAGCATACACCGACTCGAGCGCTCGCTTGACCTGTGCCACATCCTTTTCTTTGTTAGAAAGGGCGTTATCCGTCTCACCAATCTGGTTTTTAAAACACCTAAGCGCGACAACGACGACACTGATTTCACTTTCACCTACCCTTTCCTTGAGCGTCGTGATCTCTTCGCTGAGCGTGTTAAGTTTCGCCTTGTCACGCTCCTTCCTGGCCCGGTCATCCTAGATTCGGATATGGTCATCATTTTCCGACACAACAGCGTGAAATCAGTCACTCACAGGATCATACGCTTCGCCTGAGGTCTGAATCTTCAGTCGATCTAATTCGCCCGAGAGGCGGGTAACTTCCTTCTCCTTCTGCACCAGTCTTTGCATCAACCCAGGGATCACCTGCGAAAAAAACGCGGTAAGTCGTTCATGATCACAAAATAACTTGTCGAGATGGAGCCAACATGCCTCATTTCCAGCCTTGGAACCTGGACTGGCTTTCGACTTCGACGAGGATGACGGTAACGGTGCAGGCGTAGCCACAGGGGACGAATCGTTTCCAATATATATGGCAGAGCCTTCCTGACGATGACGATGGCCACTACCAGTCTTCAACGTCCCATTCTGCGCAAACAATAAGACAATAAATAGAAAGAGCAGACGGGATGAACCTCTCGGGTAAGGTCTTCCACTTGACCACGCAACTCCTGGATCTCCTCTTCCAATGTCTTGGTATCTCCAACGGGAAGCTTTCGACCGGAGAGTCGCTGCACTGATGCGACCAGAGTCTGCAAAAGGGTCGACCATGCTTGCTCGCTAAATACTCTGCATCAGTCCATTAACGGTATTACCGATGTAGAAAAGCATACGAGTCTTCTATCGCGGCAACGCCCCCAACGAATTTATCCATGACGGAGAGAGTCCCAGTCTTGAACGACCTAGAGCACTGTCATAACTAAAATCGGTAGGAGAAACGTGGATGGATACCAACGGGTCAGAAGCACCTTGGAAAACGACGCTGAGTTTGCCAAGAATACTCTCCATCGCGCTTCCAGCCTCAAGCAATCGAGCAGCTTGCATGATCTCATCGAACAAGACACTCGGCTCTGACGCTTCCATCGATTGCCTACGACTATCCCGCACCGCCCTCCGTGCCCGTTCACGAAAATCTTCTTCGTCCTCGTATTTCTCCTCCGTATACATATCCAGTTGTTTGAGCAACGAATCTGGAGGTTTAATGTATCGGAGTGCCTGGAAGGGATGTCAGGACACCCCACCGAGGACACCGAGACCGGATCACGACGTACTGCGACCACCTCATTTAAACCTCGTCGACTGAACTCGTCTCGCAGCACGATCCGTTCCTCTAGCGTGTGTGGACAATTCGTCAGGGCATTAATGAGCGCCATGAATGCCGTCCTAGCTTCCCATATCCCCTCCTCTTCCATAGGAAACGTCACCCCCGGTACAGCTGCCTCCAAAGAGTCTGGTATCTTGAGAGCTGCCACCAACGAGTGGAACCGGAAGAACTCATTGTATGCAATCCGATACTCAGACAGGGCGGCCAAAACGGCACGATGGCCTTCGTCCAACGAGACCATGCATATCGCTGCGAGAAGCTCCGCAGCCAGCGTCCTGATTTTGAGAGACGTTCCGTGAAGGGAGTATGCGATGTGCGTGACGATCGTCGGAGATAAAAGGACAGCGTCGAAACCGGGCTATCGAGAAGCTATTCGACTCTCCACCTTGTAGTCGAGTTTAAGTCAACGACGTACCTCGGTATTCAAAAGGACTCTCAGCGACCTAATCACCTCCAAGAGAACGCTATTCTCGTTGTCAGTGAGAGCTTTCCTCTTTCCGCCCTTTCCGACCAACGAAGAAAGCAAACCGCTGATAACAATGACACCTTCTTCACTTATAAAAGTCTCTATCCAAGGTAGCTTCGCAGTGGACAGATGCACTCGCAACGAGATAAGGTGTTTCACGAGCTTGGAATCCGCGTTCCGCGACTTGCGTATGTCATCTACGTAAGCACGAGCGGACGTCGAATGTTCGTTATCTAGCGTCGCTTCGCCCCCCAGAGCCGTCCACCAGGTGCTAAACATGCTCCCGGTGGTCTGCGACTGTACGGGTTGCGGGTCTTCTTCTATTATCTCTGAAGATACAGAGAATCTGGGGCCCGTCGTGAATTCGCTACTCAAACGACTCTTGGGGTTGACACTCGGGGGTGGAGGGGAAGCCGTCGAGCCCCACGTCGGAAACGCAGAGATCCGTTTGAAGAAGCTCGAATCGCCACTGAGCTGTGGAACAAGCCGAGGGAGAAGCGCACTTCCGCTAGACGGCCCATAAGTCGAAGATGGGACCGGAGAAGCTAGAGGGCTAGCTAAAGGGGTCTTGTGGAACTTGCCTCTCACTTGCTCGATAAATTGTCGTTTCTTTTCCGGTGGCAAGGAATGCATGTTCGTTCTCGCCTCGCCCTTGACGCCTACCACGTCCTGAAAACAAGTTCTAAACGCTTTTTTCTCTCGAAACGAACAGTCGTCGCTGACCATACAACGCTCAAACTCTTCCAAGTCAAATTCGCCCGAGCTGACGCTTTCTCCCGTCGACAGACTTCCACCCGTGTTCTGTTGAACTAGCAACGGTTCGCTGACGCTCTTCCGATTACGGGTGGAGGTCGCGACGACCGCCGAAGTTGACGCAGGCGCAGGCTGAGACCAACCAGCTAATAAGCTCGTGAGACGACTTTGAGCGACAGAGCCTCGCCATTCGGGGGACCCCAACGCGGGAGCGGTCTGGAAAGCCATAGAAGACCCGGCGCTCGACTTGCTCTGCTTTGCGGTACCTTCTCCTTCCTCGTCCGCAGAGCTGTCCGTCTCCGTGCGCGAGGTGGCGTCGATGGTGGAACGCGATTGGATAGAAGACGCGGAGGAGCGCGGTTTGCGACGGAACCATTGGTCCGGAATGCAGAATCGCATGGTAGGTGGATGCTCGGAAGACCTCGAAGTATCGATCATGCACATGGACCCGGACAGTTGTGTTGCTTATCGTCAACGTCAGCGTGATCACCACCCCTCTCGAGGCGCCGTCAAGGACGGACAAATGACGCACCTTGGTTTCCAGAGAGCACCTCGAGCGCATACTCGATCTGTCCGCCTCCACGGGAATTAGGGAGTACCTTGAGTAACCCAAGCTCTTGAACGACATTGTTGATGACGTTTTGGACGGTAGCGTCTTTCCCAAAAAATACGGTCCATTCGAAGCCGTCGTCGATCTCCGGGATGCGCAAAAAGGCAAGCGATAACGAATGGAGAGGATGCCGGGAGATGAGCCGCAGCACAGGGGCATGCGGCCGGGAAGTCAGCGGGAACGCAGAGAATGGCTTCGGAAACGTATCCGCTGGATCAGAGTTGGACTTATCCAAGAGTGGCGCGATCAGCGACGTTGGTTCTAGGATGCCTGGATTACGGAAATGCGTACTGGACGTAAACATAGGCACGCATCAGACGTTTAGTGAGAGCTCACCATCACCGAGAACAACCAGTTCCGTTTCGTCCCACAAACGACCAGGTTTTTCTTTCCGTACGCGCTGAAGTGCCCAGGTAGAAGGTGCTACGTCAAGTACTGTATGCCTGACCTCGTCCAGCTGTATTAGGGTTTCGACAAGGTCCTGCGCTGTGGTATCTGCTGATATAGTGGGGTATTGCAAGCTGCCGTCCAGCAGCAGCACTGGAACTAGAGGATCGACATCATCTGTTGCCATCCTCTCCGAGGGCTTTCGAGCGTTTACGGTGAATCGACCTAGTCCCAGACTCGAGTGGCCTTGCAGTGCAGCCCAGTAATGTGCCCTATACTGGATTATCGTGGTGTGTCAGGCAGCTGGTTCAAAGTGGTGGTGTCTAACTGGCGCGGGAACAGTTACACATAGCAGATGCAATCACACGAGATACAACAATAGAACAACGGGTAAATCAACACGACCAACCAAGACTCTGGCCCACGTTCACGGATGGGAAGACTCTCCCCCTTCCGTATTCACCGAAGGATGAACCATGTAGTACACACGATCGTTCTCTCCCGCCTGCCCCGAGGAAGAAGATTGCTGCAACGTTCCATCGCTGGCCGACTCTGGCAACGATTCTTGCACGTCCCCACGAACTTCCAGAAGGTACTTATCCTGCAATGACGCAATTCATTTCGGTCAAACCGGGCCAAAAACCAGGATGCTAGGCCACCATACCTTCACCAACTTTCTCAATAGCTTCGTGATAAGTTCCTTTTCATACTCCAGTTCTTCAACGTCCTGTACCTCCGATTCCTTGAGCTCGAGGTACCAGTCGATGAGCTCGTCCCTGTCAATCCCTTGTCCAGTCTCTCGTTCCGTTGCAGAAATATGCAACACCACGAGACTCTGCAACGTCATATATTTGTCGTGGGTGATAACCATTCGTCGTCTTGGCTGAGGGGGTGGAGGGACAGGGACTTCTGGGAACGTGCTCCCCGCTCGAGACGTCGAGGTCGGTCCGGCACCACTGCTTGTTGCCACACGGCTCAATCCTAACGAACTCTCCTCCGCCGCATCCATCGCCTCAATTTCAGCTGATGACATTACAACATCCTGACTCTCATCAAGCTCGTTCGCAGCTTGCGCCGCGTTCCCGTTGGTTCCCTGTTTGCCCTCGAGCTCTTCCTCGTCAAAGTCGATATCGTCCTGTTCAACATGGATGATGGATTGCCGCAAGAGTGTGTATGCTTCGCGCACGAAGGCAGGAATGATCTCGGACGTGCAGTTCGCACGAGCAATGGCCTCGCTGAGACGGATCATACTTTCGAGTTGCCGGACAGTGATCCGGTACGAGTTTCGACCTACGCCAGTGGCGTCATCTTGCCTCAAGATTCTATACTTTTCGACCAATACATCCGCTGCTTCGGGTGTCAGCTACGAGGGGTCAGCAGAAGCCTGCAGACTCAAGCGACTGATTCCTCACCTTGGGATTGAATGTTCGCGCGTAGCGGATATAACGCTGCAAAGCCTCCGTGCTGAATTCTGGATTGATAGCTTCATCTTGGAAACGATGG
Organism: Retiboletus flavoniger; assembly: GCA_038089835.1. Lineage (NCBI taxonomy): Eukaryota > Fungi > Basidiomycota > Agaricomycetes > Boletales > Boletaceae > Retiboletus > Retiboletus flavoniger. The sequence goes on from JBBPLO010000181.1 coordinate 5,460, forward strand.
ACGTTCACGATATGCTTGGCAATGTTCAAATCTGTCCTCTCATCGCACTCGTCGAGGACCACGAAGAACATATCGAATCTACTCATGATCGGCGCACTCATAGCAAGATTTGCCCTGAGCGTTTTCTTCCGGTCGTATCGTCCGCCGATAGGATTCGCAGCAGCTAGAATCGACGTTCGGGCATTGAGGGTAGCATGGATACCAGCTTTGGCGATAGATATCGTTTGCTGTTCCATGGCTTCGTGGATGGCTACTTGATCCGAGATATCCATCTTGTCGAACTCGTCAATGGCGCATATACCATTATCCGCGAGCATCAGGGCACCAGCCTCGATGGTAAAGTCACCTGTTTCTTCGTCCTTCACGACAGCTGCCGTGAGACCAGCAGCGGAGGATGCCTTTCCAGATGTGTAGACCGCACGAGGTAGAAAGGAACAAATATACCTGGCATATACCTGGTCGGCTTACGGCTGTAAGATGGAAAGGGACTGACACGCACTTTAGGAACTGCGACTTTGACGTTGATGGATCTCCGACAATGCAGATATTGATGTCGCCACGCAAGTGCATCTCTTCGGCGGTTTGTTTGTGTACCCCGCCCATCAACTGAAGTAAGAGCCCCTTCTTTACGATTTCGTGGCCATAAACTGTTGGCGCTATGCTCTCCACTAGGCGTGAGTAGATGTGGTCCGAGTCAATCATGCTCTTGAGTTCATCGAATTCAGGCTCGGTGAGTGATCTGAGGAAGGCTTGTCCATCCTCCTCGCCGTCTTCTTCTTCACCGCGGACGTTGGTACCATCCTGTAACCGACATTAATCGTTGTGTCGATGCGCATATATGCCACCCACTCTGCCATCAGCATCGTGTACCATGCATGCCAAGAAAGCTGTTTTATACTGGAGATCTCGCACACCAAGACTTTTCAAGCCTGTCACACCACTGCTGACACCCCCCGTTGCAGCATTCGCCCCACTTTTACTCGCCTCACGCATAAGCTCTGCCTTGTTTCCACCGGGTAATCCAAGTTGACTGACGTCTGGCACGACGATGAATGTTCCTGTAAATACACATTTATCTCCGGCCTTTGCTCGTTCAACGAGTTCGGACCGGAGGATGACATCAAGGGACCGGGGCATAGAACCGGTCGGTATCTCGGAAGGGTTTTCTTGAATGCGAACCTTTTGCCAATCCGTGAATTTGGAAGTATCGATTTGCAGCTGCCATGCAACACGGTTTCCGCAGGTTGAGTTGGGACACAAGCTGGGCTGCACGTCGAGCGGTTGGGAAGACATCAACTGCATAAACATTGAAATTTTACCTCGGTATACTTGAACTGTTGTTCTATCTCGTTGACGAGACCACCACAGACCTCGCAAATAAAACTTCCATAGAGCAACTCGGGCCTGACTTCGCTGGTTCTCGTCACTGTACCGCTGATACTCATCAGCGTGCCGATTTTATCTGTGCGGAGATCCCGGATGCCAGAGACCAAGGGGAGATGATAGAACGCAATGTTGAATTCACGGGACTGGAGGTTCGAAGAGTCCGTGGTGGCAGCAGTCGGGTTTATTTTGAGATATTCAGGTTCGTACTCTGCGACCAAGTTGTGGAGCGCGCGACGTAGATACGGGAGGAATCTGTAGTATTGCTTCTGGATTGCGTCGGCAAGGACGTCGTCTCGCTGTAAAAGGTGCCCGTAATCGACGTAGAGCGTCGTGATTTCGTACTCCCGCATGGTGTGGATCTGCTGGACATACACCAGCTCTCCATCCACCACTTCAGGTAAGCCACCATCAGAGGCAGGCGTCGAAGGCAGTGCAACGTCCTCAGTAAAGCTAGGTCACGACGTGAGGAGGGGAAAGACATGTCTACCCGATCGCCACTCACGTTTTCAAAAATGTTTCAAAGCTTTCGCATACGCTCTCGCCTACCGCGTCTCTAACCATTGGAACGTCGCCACCCGGCTGGTTTCTCGGTCTTCGTCTGCGCGTTGCGCCCGTTTCATCTTCTCCCTGAGCTTCCTGTGCTTCGTTGTTGCCAAACGCCAGCGCATCGGTTGCCGGCCGTCGGCCTGATCTTGGGGTACCGTTGGACGAGGCCGTTGGATTTGGTGCGCTGCTCGGCGGCAACGACGACAAACGGTCGAAGTCCATCTTGCTGGTAGATGTCGAAAGTCAAGGAGCGATCTCGCGACGCGACAAGGCTCGCATACGCATTTGGCGCGAGACTGCCTGCCCTAAACAAGCGATTGTGGATCACGTGTTCAGCGCGTGTATCCCGATTCCCGAACCGAACCGAACTCGTGTATTTACGGCGAGGGCTGCAAAGCTCGTCATGACCGCGACAGACAACTCCCTCGAACCGCTCGACCCCGCGTACGTCACCGACGTCCTCTCCAGACCCCCCTTTGCACAAATATCCGGCGTGTGCAACGTCCGCGACCTGGGCTCCTACCCCACCTCCACACCCAGTCTTATCACGAAGCCTGCCTATGCCTTTCGCGCCGCAGAAGTCTCCAACATCACCGAACAAGGTACCTTGGTTTTCATGTTACCTTCCTTGCGGGCCCCGTGTCACCTCCTGATGCCGCATTCGCCAGGCATTCAACAGATGAGGGCGCTCGGGATTACGACCGTGTTTGATCTGAGATCAGATCCAGAGATGCACAAATACAGCACTCCAATACCCACTATCGAAGGCGTGCAAATACTGCGCACGCCCGTCTTTACGAACGAGGACTACAGTCCAGAAAGTATGGCTAGGTGCGTAGGCGCGTGCGCCGCTACCTTCCTCGCTCATGCCCTTTTTCGGGTAGAAAATTCGAGCTGTACGCAAGCGGTACTACGGAGGTATAGCGGCTGTCATTCATGACATCGCTCACTGCTGAGCGCTCGTACAGGCATTCATGAAGTTGTACTCTCAAATACTAGATCACGGCGGTCGTGCGTTTGGCGCCATACTTCGACATGTTCGAGACAGACCAAACGCTCCGTTCCTGTTTCACTGCACAGGTTCGTTGTCGCATCCAACCCGTGTGGCGCTTGTCACTGACAAAACGTCATCCAGCGGGAAAAGATCGCACCGGCATCGTGGCCGCCATTCTACTCAAAGTACGCTAGCCCAACGAGGTCACTCGATCGACGCTTACCCCCCACGTGACGGTAGCTCGCAGGCGTGGAGGATCACTTTGTTTGCCAAGACTACTCTTTGACCCGAGTAGGCCGCGAACCAGATCGCGAAAAAGTCCTCGGACGGCTCTTGAAAGAGCCGCTGTTTGCTGCCAACTCCGAACTTGCACTTCGGATGCTCACCTCTCGGTGCGTACGATTGACGACCCTCTTTCGCGCTCGCAGCCTTATTGTTTGTGAGTCAGATACGAGACGATGCACGCCACGCTGGGTCTCTTCAGGGACAGGTATGGTGGCATAGAAGCTTACGTGAAGAACTTTTGCGGGCTGACCGATGATGATATATCGATCATCCGGTCGAACCTAGTAGTGCCTGCCAAAGCACGGATGTGAAGGTATCTTTCGTTTGTCGCAAGAACAATAATAACATAATCACGAAAACATTGGAACTATTCAAACCTGGGGTATAGCAACTTTACCCAGGTCGTCGCAATGCTGGGTGCGGTGACGATCGACTCAATAGAACCTTTCATTCCGACATCTCCGACTTGCGAATCTGGGGAAGACCATGACGCCGTATTTCCCCTCTGAGATTAACCGATTCACCTGAGTTTGAAACATGACGATCCTTGCGCATCCCTTTTCGTTAGACGTTGTCAGGTCATGAAAATCCATCCCGACGTGGCAAAAGCAGTACAAAATTACGGCCTCGACGCGCAGCGTCCGTCTTGGACGAGAACAAAGTATAATAGAGGAGGAAAAGAAAAGAAAAAGTTCTCAAAAGACAGCCCTAATATCCTTCAACTCTTCCGCGGACTCAACGTCACGGGCAACCCAGGCCGTCGTGACTTCTGCTGCTGCATCCCCAGTGACGACCCGCCCGCCGCGCTCATCACAGACCCCGGAAACGCCTGCGTCCCCTGTCCCATCATCGCCGTCGACAACAATCCACTCTGTCTCGCTCTCGGATTCAACGGCGACAATGCAGGTCGTCCAGACACTCCCGTCGGATCAGCGCCCGTGGCGCGCCGTCGGATCGAAGGACCGACCCCGCCCCCGCTCGCACTGGCACTACCATCAGCAAGTTTCGACGACGAAGGTTCGACCGACTTGGCGTCGAACCCAGCAAACGGAAGACTGTCCGTTCCAAGGGCTTGTCGGCGTGCCTTTTCGTGCTTGGCTTGGACAGCGCGAAAGTGACTGAGTAGATCTTGCCATTTGATTTCGTTCTGTCCGATCTTGGAACGCGTGGATATCGATATCGACGTGGCGTTCCTGTAAGGTCATGGTTAACATATATGAGGAACGTAAAACATATCGTCTGGCGGACGTACGACTTGGGTGCGATGTGTAGGAAACCGGCAGAGTTGACTGCATTGAGGCGGTTGCGAAGAGATACGAACGCACTACTTTGTGGCAACAACATGAGCAGACCATATAGGCACTTGAACAGGTAGGGATAACGTTCAGGTTCGAGGAGTTGAAGACGGAGATCTACAATTGCCACGTATTAGACAACGCCAGATGATGAAAGAGAAAAGTTACATGTGAACGCCGGAGACTCGATTAGCTGGACGAGTTTATCGATTTGCACCAACATGGCAACAGTCATTTCGAGATCGGCACTATACATCAATAAGCTGGCTTGAAAGAAAACGTGAATACCAGTTCGTCGTACAATATTGATAAAAGATTGGAGGCATGTTCATATGCTTGTGCTAATAAACAGAGTGAGAATACGGAAACTGCATTGTGACACCATGACCGGTAAAGTGTCGTGAACAGCGCTTGTCCGTCTTGCTAGAGGACATGAACCTAATCAGCGCCAATGAACCACTCGCGCAGAAACACGCACCCGCGTTTCTAGGCTTTTCAGTCGTTTCCTGAACTCGGCTAACTCGGGCGAGGTAACAAGGATCGTGTTCAGCTTCTGAACGATATCGCTGGCAAACTCCAGGTCCTGCAAGTCGTCACAACACGAAGCCAGAGAATAAAGGGTTGTGACAGTACCTCTTCTTTCTCCAGAATCTCTGCAAACGTTCGATATATCCGTTCGGTGTTGAGATTCAAGCAGAGCTGTCGAATTATCAAACTCCCCCGGGCTTCTAGCAACTTCCTGTCTGTGCTAAATAGCTCGAGGAGATTCATCATGAAGACCCGGAAGTAGCTCTCCTCCGAGCTGGAAGAGATCTGCGCAAGAAGCTGCAAGTCGTGTTTGATCACCTAGAAAGCAAAGCTTCAGATGGCTGGAAGACAGTCATGTACATTACCGAACCTCCTCAGATGGATCGGACAGCGTCTTGAGCAGCGCGGGGAAGGTACCATCTTCCATAGCCAGAATCTAAAGCACGATGAGCCGAAGAAGCGGCTAGGTCATTAATAATCGCATGCCTTCTTGGGCGCTTTTTGGTGGAGCATGATTAACCACTGCAACGCCGCTACTCTGGTCTGTTCATGTTCGCTCAAAAACTGTATCGTCAATTCGTTCACGGTCGCCACGTAATCAAAGACGTCTGCATCGTCATCTTGCTCTTCTTGGACGGGTGACGGAAACATTGGACCAGCTACTGCAGGCGCGGGGGCACCGGATGTACTAATCGTAGACGTTCTGGATTGCGGCCGGCTGGGTGTCTCTGACGCTGCAGACACAGCAGTACCAGAGCGAGATTTCTGAGCCTGAGGTGCGGCGATTTTGTCTGATGCGGTGAAAGGTTGACCGTCCGTCGTAGACTCAACAGAGGACTCATCTCTTTGAGGCCCCGCCTGAGCGATCGGTTGACGGGACTGGAGCACTGGTGGGGCGGGAGGAGTCGGTGAACCGGTGAACGTGCGTGATGTTGTCTTTTCGGTGGTTGACTGCCGAGATGAGTTGTCTACAGGGCAGGGTAAATCTTGGATGACTTTCGTGAGGAGTTTATTCGTTCGTATGGCTGCGGACTGGATCATAGGAACATGATGTGCAAGGTTAGGCAGGATCGCGGGAATGAGACGGGGCGTAAAAGGAAGCATGACTTCTTGCGCGAAGCCCAAGAATTCTGCCAGCCATCTTAGAGCTGTAGACTGCTGAATTTCGTCATCTGTCGAACGGTGAGCTCAGCATCAAAGGATTGCGTGTGACTAACGTTGTCCATCCAATTGCTGGATCAGGATTTCAATTATCGCCGCGTAATCTATCCGAACTCCTTGACCGGGTATCCAAGCTACAATTCGTGAGTAGAAATAGGTCGAAAGCAGCATGCGCCCCACCTCCAGTACTTCGATTGTCCTTCTCGGATTTTTGCTCGCTCAACTCAGCGTCGTGATCGTGTGCGATGTCGTTCTCGCGAATGAACAGAGCACGTTCCGA
>JBBPLO010000181.1:16707-28306 GCA_038089835.1 Retiboletus flavoniger
CTCGTGTGCGGCGGTCTCCCCTCTCCAGGCTGAAATTGATTTCGGATGCGGTGCGCGCATTGACGTCCGAGTCCGAGTCCGAATTTGTCTGTGGCGCAATGCATCGTGAGCTATTCCTCCGAATACTGTATCCCGAACCAGCGCGGATTCAAAATACTTCAATGTGGACAACGTTTCTTCTACAGCATGACAGCTGTCATGCATCATGTCAAGTCCAGACACATTCTGGTAATCACACCTATATCCGTACCAATGATTGACCAAAGCGAGTTGGTATGTTTTGCATCCTGAATTTTCTACATCTTAGGGCTATGTGTGTGGCTATTGGTTATCGATGAAAGTAGCTCACAGAGGATACGCAAGGCGATATGGTGCACAGGTGAGGTGTTTTCGCCTACTGGACTTTCTCTACATGCAAACCTCCGTTGCAGCTTGTATATACTGACAAATGCGACATGCAATCGGGTCATTTCACCATATGGACATCTTTGGCAACGTTCAATAATCACTGGACGTACCTGAAATTCAGGCAGATCCAGGATCAGAACCGAGGTAAAACGTCACATAGCCGAGACAGAATCCCATGGTAACTTTTTTGATAGACCTACAGTGTCGGTCACTCAAAATAGGCAACTCGTATATAGGCAGAATTGAAATTGGAATAACACTTCCACAAATGCAAGGAATAGTAATTTAACTGTATAGAGGTACTCTAAGACACTGAAACAAAGTCACTATTTCGTTAAAATTTTGAAATTCTGACTTCGAGATTCTGGGACCATCTCAAAAGTGAGTTTCAGGCGGCGCCAGTCGGAGCTTCTATATTTGGACATCGGAGTTACCATATTTGGGATTACCACTCCACTTCCGATGCTCGCCCAATCAGTTCATATTGATAAGATGTCTACGCTCATTGTATGCATTATGCTCAGCCCACAATGACGGTGGGACTTGTATTTCTTCACGGCGAATTCAGCTTGTTTAGCATTGAGGCCTTTTCTGTGCATTTTTTAGACTAGTTGTGTGAACAGAGGAAGTGTGATCTTACTTATAAGCATCCATATAGTGCCAACTCTTTCGAAAAAAAACCATGAACCGTCTTGACAGGGCAATATTTCTGACGAAAGTCAAAAGTGAATAATTACGTAATCGGTACAATTTTCACAAATCGCCGATTTATGCAAATTAGACCCATGTTTCCTATCAAAATTGTAATTTGAGATCGATTGGGCCAAATTTGAGCCCTCAGCAGAGATGCCGCCCTTGAGTGACAGACACTGTACACACCTCGGGCGCTGCGCCCATTTCTTTTTTGGAAGGACCCTTAATTCCCCTTTTCGTGATGGCCCCTAAGCACTTGAAGCGAAGGCGGAGGCGAGGATACTCGCCCGAGGCCCATCTCAAGCCTCAAGGCTTCGATCAGGTAAGGGACTCAGAAGCAAATAATTAATTTCCGAGGTGGGACATAAGGAAGGTGAGCCTGAGGCAGAGGATGATAGGGTCAGGACAGTCCACCCGTCCTTGAAGCCTTGAGCGATCGATCGATCGATCATTAACGCATAGATAGGGCTGTGCAGCTAGAACTCCTTCGTTACCCTATTGTTCCTGCCATGTAGGGTCTGCTGCAATCATGATGGTACCCACATTCGTGCAGAAATAGAACCGAGTTCTGTGGTTCTAATGGGTGTTCGAGGTTCAAACGTTCATCCTTAGTCCTTAGGTTACGATTCGTTTCGCGGAGAGTTCATGTCCTGGTGGCATACGCCATATGGCGTGGGATAGGTTTTGAGAGTGATTGATTTTGAGCCCACAGTCCAGACAACGGAGGTTTTCTGTCACAGAGGATGATAGGCCCAGGCTGCCCACTAATGATATGGTCACGATAGCATTCTCTGAGGAGATGACGCTTCAAATCAGATTCAGGCCAGAGACCACGCAGCGTCCTCAGTCGAATCTCGATGGCTTACGGCCAGATAAGGGTTTTGAACCCATTTCAACATGGGCGACCACTAGGATTTTTTTTTTTTGCGGAGGACGGCGGCGTTGTGTGGCATACGACTGTGTCTCCCCTTCTACGAACCAGTGACCTAAACTGAATATCAGTGATACCCCTTGTCACTGATGTACTCATCTTTGCCAATAGAGATGAAATCAGTGATGTAGACCATAATTGAGTGTTTGGGTCATGGCAAATCATGTGCACTGTCCCAGTTATTAGTGTCCTAGGCACTGACAAGACATACCTTCATCACTGATATGTCACTGTTACACCAGCAGAGGATAAGCTAATAATAAGTCTTCCTCATGCAGTTGAAGTTGCCTGTTATACTGATGATTAATTGAGCTCGTGAGACGCACTCGCAACACAGCCCAGAAAGCGGGTAGTTGTACCGTCGGCACAAGGCATGCAAATTGAAACAGGGATAGCACTGAAAGGCTTACAGACATAGTTGACCAATGTTGAAGCGAACATTCGGAGCATGAGAAGAAGTTCAAGAGGAGATGGTTTCGATGTCATCCTTGGCGAGGTCATGTTCAGAATAGCGTTGTTTTCCGAGTAGGGGCCAATCCTATTCTGTTTCCTGTGTAATTACAGAGAGGGGGTCCATCCATAATCAGTGTTTCCTATACTAAAGTGGATGAAAAAGGTACTGAGGGCGATGTATGCGCGAACGTTCCTTAGCTGTGTTCTGTGGATGCATGATTTCACTGGCAGGAAGCGGAAGTTCTCCCAAATAGAGCAGAACGACTGTCTTCTGTTCATCCAGAATCTGATTTGGGAAGAGTAGAAAGCTTCGGGTGTCAGCTCGACTGTTTTCTAAAACGAAACGACGGGTTCCGAGACTAAGAATTGACCCCAGCTGAACCCACACGGGCCACACCATCATAAAGACAACAATCGATCCCGTCCGCAAACGCGGGTTAGTGGTGGATCCGGTCAAATTTGATGTGCATGATTATAGCATGTATGGGACCTCACGGAACTAAGACAGATTGAGATCAAGTGAGAGATAGTAGCTTCCGGCGATGGCTTGCCTCGGAGGCGCGTTGTGTACGGCTATTTCTCGCCCTCCTAAAATTGACGTCGGATGTTCCGACTCCGAGTCCGTCTGCGATGCAACATCCATTCCTCCGAATATTTCATTAGCGCGAATTCCAAAATACTTCAACGCGTACAGTGTCGTTTATACAGCACGACAGCTGTCATGGTTGAGTCCAGACACGTCCGGGCAGTCACACCCATATCCCCACCGGTGTCAGGATCGCAGATCTCGACACCTGGGCCGTCATCCCGCAAACTCGCAGGATATGAGTTCTACAGGGAGGTTCTTGGAAGTCCAAAGTATGTCGTCGCACCGATGGTAGACCAGAGCGAGCTGGTACGTTTCGAATTGTGTGACTTTCTATATTTCGGGGGCTAATTCGGGCTGATATAACTTGGGTCTTTTGTGTGGTCACCGATCACGGTAAAGTAGCCATGGAGGATACTGTCACGGCGGTATGGCGGACAGGTGAGCTGGTTTTTCGTCCTTCAGACTTTCTCCATGTAGAGACCTCCACTGCAGCTCGTATATACCCCAATGATCAACGCCAAGGTACAGTCAGCGCCCTTTGTGCGGATGTTATCCACTGACACCACGTTGCGTTCGATGCGCGGTGTGTCATTGTTGGTTCACATGATAGATGTTCTGCCTCAATAGAGGAAAGAAGGGTTACTGTGATAAATTCTTCAATCTCTCTCATGGCGAGGAAGGTGGACCTGCTGATCGTCCTCTCATTATTCAATTCTGCGCCAACAATCCCGAGCAACTACTCGAATCTGCACGGGTGCTCCAAGACCACTGTGATGCGATCGACCTGAACCTGGGATGCCCACAGGAGATCGCACGATCTGGACACTATGGAGCATTTCTAATGGAAGAATGGGACTTGATCTATAAGCTAAGTAAGTCAAGTCCTTCACCATCCCTCCCTCAGCCCTTGTTTGACGTCTTTCTTCGCCTCGAGTCAATACTCTACATCGGGAGCTCAAGGTGCCAGTCACGGCCAAGTTCCGTGTGTTTCCCACCATCGAAAAGACGGTAGAGTATGCGTGCATGCTCGAGCGTGCGGGCGCCCAAATCCTCACCTGCCACGGCCGTCTTCGCGAGCAACGTGGCCAAAACACCGGATTGGCGGATTGGGTCAAGATACGCGCCGTCAAAGAAGCCGTCTCTGTACCTGTCTTTGCGAACGGCAATGTCCTCTACCACTCTGATATTGAGCGGTGTTTGGCAGAGACGGGCGCAGACGCGGTGATGTCGGCGGAAGGGCAGCTATATAACCCGGCGCTATTCGCGCCTGCGAGCATAGATCTTGGTATGGATGCGAGCGAGCGACTCGTCCAGGGAACGGAACGCACGTTCGATACGGGATTACACCTCCCGCATGCAGACTTGGCGCTCGAGTACCTGAAGATCGTGCAGGGCCTAAAGACGCCGACGTCGCTGAGCTCGGTCAAAGGCCACCTATTCAAATTGCTACGACCTGCTCTCGCGCGGGAGCCCGACTTGCGGGACGAGTTGAGCAATGTTCGGGGTCCACAATCAGTGGAACGGTACGTGGAGGTGGTGCGAGAGATGAAGCAACGGATGGACGTGAGCACCTTGCATTATCGTGTATGGATTTTACACGGCTGATGACGTTCCCCTCTGTCCTTCCTCTTGTCTTGGGCGCATGGGACTATGGTCGTGACCTTAGCGTGATGCAAAGGAGACGGAGAGTCTATCCGTGGAGGAGCTGATCACGCTAGAGCCTATGACTGGGCTAAAGATCATCCCGCACTGGCTTGCTCAACCCTACTTCCGCGTACACCCCACGTCGACAGATAATGCGACGAAGTCGGTACCGAAGCGTGTGTACAATTCGGGCGCCGGTCATGAACCAGAGGGCGAAGACGAGAAATATGGAGACGACGAGGGGCCGACAGAGTGTCAGCCAGAAGGTGCCAAGCGAGTGAAGTTGACTGCTGTCTCTGCGGTTCCACTGCCTTCGTAGACTTCCCGGGTCCAAAGCGAATCGTCTTAGAGGTAGATTATCATACCTAGTCTCGGTTTCTTCAGCGTTCTCGCATGGACCACCACTCGTATTCACCGAGTATTTTGTTCTCGAAATTGTATCAGCCAAGATACATGGTACCGTAGATGATTATGAACATGACCTAGGCATGTTGCGTCGACGATCCCTCGCAGCTTGGAGTGCAGTCCTCCAGCTTTGTTGAACCTACTTGTCTACCAGTACCTCACCAAATCTTGACATTGAACCAGACACTGCAGAAAATGTATGAGAACTATCATCCTGCCAATTAAGAATTGATGGACCCCAGGACTGACTCTGAGACTGAACCGAGTCTGAGACTAACTTCAGCTCGAGTTGCTCTGGCGGGAGTACTTGCCATGTAGGTGGCTTGTTGAAAATCCTTTCCAGCATTAAAAAAATCAGTGTGCACTGTGTATCCTGTTTGTCTTGTCTCTCACAAAGTCCCCGAGTGTACCCATGGCATTTTCATAATTCGATATTTGCCTTTCAAGATGGATCAGTAGCCATTATGTGTATCGTGTCGATCGGAGGAACAGCGGTGGCACAGCCACTGACTTTACGACGACATCCCGTTGGTTGGACAACCCTCATTGTATTTCATGCGGGCACGATACTCCATTGATTGACCTGGGTGAACCAGAAAAGATTTGCCATGTTCCCATCTTGCTCGCGTTGCTCCAGGTCTGAAAGACCCCACTTCAAGCGGCCAGTGCCGGCCGTAGACTGAACCATGGGGATAGGGAAACGGATGAAGTTGTCAAGGTATTCGCAGCTCTGAGATAGGGCAACTGCCTGAGTACTCTACCGTTTCACCCAATTTCAGGGTCAATCCTGTGACCATGATGATCGTTGTGCGGCTTTGAGTGACGTGCTGTACCAACCTTCAAACCCAACTGCACGCTAGAGTGGTCGTGCCACAATCCCGGTATGATGCAATGACTTCTGGTGTGTACGATGCAACTGAGAGATTGAGCTTGGATTTCAATCGCACAGATAAGGTGGCACCAGGGACGTTGTGTCGGGCCGGAGTCGCGCGAGATGTAGTTGAAGCTGACAAGACTTGGAGGGGCGCCAGTGACACTCAAATCGACGAAGGGTAACTTGTCAATGTTCGCTATGGATTGATCATCATGAAGTTAAACCCAAAAAGTATCAGGATAACACTCGCCAGAATGAAAAACGCACCGTGACCCTCCTCCGACTCGTTCCGAAGCCAGTAAGAGCAGCAAGCTGCAGAGCAGGTGGACTGAAACCCGGCAGAGGTACCAATCAAGCTGTATATAAAATTCTTGGTATGCATTGGTCCTTGTCAAACGAGTCTTTTGTTCAACTTTGTCTGAGCTGGCCGGTGTCAGGAACTTGTTGTGTTCAAAGGGGTGTTGACTAAGCAAAACTCAGTGGCGGACATTCCTTCGCGTAGAAGTCCCACCTGACCAACGACCACGACCCCCGTGTTCGCATCCTGCAAGTTCAGTTCTAGTCTTCTCGTTTCTCGCAACAAAAATGACAACTGAGAAAGGGTAACTAACATCTGCAGCTCTAGCAGCTCTCATCCCTCTCGTGATGCACAGCTAACACCGCCGGTCGTTCAGGTATCTTGGTGTGACAGCACCCATTTCAACTGCCGAATCCACTGAACGAGAGAAGGAGGTCACAGCAACTCTCATGGAGGAACTGCGAAATCAAAACACCTTTGAGAGCGTAGAGGAAGCCCGAACGAGGTACGATCGAGATTCTCCCCGAACTTAATTACCTCCGTGGAAGAACCAATTGTGACTACAACGAAGAATGCTGAGATCGTCATGGTCTTTCGCAGGGAAGCGGTCCTTGGGCGCGTCGCTGCGCTCGTCAAAAAGTTTGTGTACCAGGTTTCGTTGAAACGCGGGCTATCAGAAGCGGCTGCGAGCGCGGCTGGTGGCAAGATTTTCACTTTTGGTTCATATCGCTTGGGTGTGCACGGACCTAGCTCCGATATCGATACCCTATGTGTAGTCCCAAAACATGTATCTCGCGAGGATTTCTTCGATGTGTTCGAGAGCATGCTGCGGGAAATAGAGGGTGTGACGGAGGTCTCGGTGAGTGGACTTGCTGGATTGTACACCCGATCTTTGGCTAAATGATCCGTCCCAGGGTGTTCCCGAAGCGTATGTTCCTATCATAAAAACAAAGATTTCTGGTATTCCTCTGGACTTCTTGATGGCGCGGTTAGCGTTATCATCCATACCCGATGACCTCTCATTAAAGGACGACAATCTACTGAGGAACTTGGACGAACGATGTGTGCGGAGTCTCAATGGTGGCTATCCCTGTCTGTTTGGCATTTTGAACTTGAGCTAAGTGGTGTCTAGGTTCGAGGGTGAACGACGAGATCTTGCGTTTGGTACCTAACGTTCAGGTTTACCGGGACTCGTTACGATGCATCAAACTCTGGGCTCAAAGTGCGTCGATTCTCGTCCCTGTTTACGTCACTCATAGTGGATCTTAGGGAGGGCCATCTATTCAAATGTCAATGGGTTCTTTGGTGGTGTCGCCTGGGCCATACTCGTTGCCCGAGTATGCCAATTATATCCAAATGCCATTGCTGGAGCAATAGTCAGCAGATTCTTCATCATCATGTATCAGTGGTGCGCCCACATCATCATTTCGCCTGTCCAAATGATATGAAGAGGAGACAGGTCCTGGCCACAGCCCGTGCTCTTGAAGCAAATCGAAGAAGGGCCTTTACAAGTTCGAGTATGGAATCCAAAGGTTGCGTTCAGCTGTTCTCCCCCGGTTTGAGGGTATACCGACGTTGTGCAGTTGTACCCCGCAGATCGGTCACATAGAATGCCTATCATTACGCCCGCTTACCCTGCGATGTGTGCTACTCATAATGTTACAGCCTCGACGCAAATGATCGTCACCGAAGAGTTCAAGAAAGGTGATTCGATCTTTTTTTTTTTGTTTCTGAATGTTTGATTGGACATCTCAAGGTGCCGACATTGTGGATCGAGTCATCGTGGGGACTGCAAGTTGGTCCGAACTTTTTGCGAAGCACGACTTTTTCCACAAGTATCGATATTACCTGCAAGTCATTGCATCCACGGGTGACTCTGAACTCCAAATCAAATGGTAAGTGGTACCTAGTTGCGATTTAGTCTACACACATTCTGCAAACTCTTCCAGGGCAGGAACTGTTGAATCACGAATACGGCAACTTGTTATGAAGCTTGAATACGTCGACTCTCTCATCTTAGCCCATCCATTCATTAAAGGATTTGAGCAAGTGTCCCACTGCATATCGCGAGAAGAAGTGTGTCAAGTGGCACAAGGTCAGATATCAGAGGCAATAGCAAAGCGGACCAAAGTCGACATCGAAGGAATTGAGGATGCCAGCACTGTTCATTCAACAACCTTCTACATTGGCCTCCTCGTCGAGCCAAAACCAAGTATGCTTGCGATCCCATCAAACGTATTCGAATTCCACTCTGATGTATCTCAAATTTTCTCCTTCAAGTCGGTTCTGTTGGTCCAAGAAAACTGGATATATCATATCCCACTACAGAGTTCACAAAGCTGGTCAAGATGTGGGAAAAGTATGACGAATCTCAAATGGGTATCCTTGTTCGGAATATCAAAAGGTATTTTAAGACAAGGGGTCGCATGGGATACGTGTTCTTCATGCAAGCTCTCGTTTAGTTCTGCCTTACCGGATTACGTATTTGATGAAGGTGAACGTCAACCAAGACAAGCGTTGAAGCGACCCAAGACAGGCAAAGTGCGTGTTCGACATTCGGCCGTTTCCTTCCACTGGCTCTTGATTCCGTTAATCACCACTTACCGTGCAACGTGAAGGGACCGGACAAGTCGAACCACACCTCACCCGATATGCCCAACAAGAAGCGACGGTCTGTGTCCTACTCTCTGCGCTGATTTACGACTGATTCCGCACCGTCGCGTGTCCAGCAGGTCTGAGATGCCAGCCACCGTAGCGCCGAAAGATGAAGACGAGAGCGGGATTCCTGGGTTGTCACTGGGCGCAGCACCGGTCCCGCAGAGCCTAAAAGAACGAGACCTTGCACCCTCACCAACTGAAAGAATAGTCAAAACACCTCAGCTGCCTTTGCGTAATAGCCCAGTTCTAGCTACGGGTGCTGTTGCGGCCCAATAGAAGACACGATGCTACTGGTCCTGGTCTTGAGCCCTCGCGAGTCCGCATGCTCCCCAAGGTTCCCTTCATCGATCGTTGGCTCCTTGTTCGCTGCGGAACCGTGGCGCTTTTGAAATCTGGCCCATACACCAACTCGTCGACGCACACAGTCTTTGCCGTCGCTCTGTTCCCTTTTTTCGGATTTATTCATTATTCTTTCTACAGGCATTTCCCCGAAGACGAGGCATTACATGGATCTAGGCGCACTGAAACTCAAACGCGGTATAACCAGGGGATGGCGTTCAGCAGAACGATTCCACCTCTGTTACCCACGTCTTCCCTTTTTTTTTGTTCCGTTCAAGACTTTTTCTTTCTGTTCTGCTTGGTTCGTTTATCTTGTTTCGTCTCTAACGCTTCTTCGTTTCCCTACGCTCTGAGTGCCCCATATTCCATCCTTGTATTACAGCTCTTCGTGTTCGTTCCATAGCTCCTCCCAATAGCTCAAGACAAAACTTGTACCGTAATTTACGCATCAACTATAAATATTCTGCCACGTGGATATTGCGGGTCTGAATGAGCAAAAGCGAATGAAATGACAAGACCTAAACGATATGTAGAACCAACCAAGTAAAATGACGAGTGCGAACATAAACGTAGCTGTCTGATAGCAAGAAGCGGTCTCGACACGATTATCGATCGTAGACAGACTCCCCTCCATCGTCGACGCCCGCGTTCGGTGCCAGCCAGGGCAGCGGCCGCCGGTTCGGTGTGAGCGGCATCAACGTCGAACCGAGATCGACGTCGTTCGATGCTCGGGTTGCAAGGACGATCTTGCTCCCGACCGATTCGAAACCGAGGTGCGCGCCGATCTTGAAGTCGTCCGACTTCCAGAGCCGTTGGTAAATGTAGGACGTGGCGGACGAGGACGACCCGGAAGCGGAGACGGATTGGGACACCACGTGTGGCGTACGGAGCCAGACACGGAGGCGATGGCTTGCGCCAGGAGGGGTCGAGGAGACGGGGATCGAGCTGGGTCATGCCATGGGGGGAGGGGTCAAGTCAGTGACGTCGTCGCTGGACGAACGTGGGGAGAGAGAAAGAGAGAGAAAAGGCACTTGCTAGATTAGAAAGGAGACGGTCTGGGGGTCGCAATAGAGCCTCAGGTGGTAATTCTCAAAGAGCGTTCTGCCAACGCCGCCAGCTTCGTAATCGAGCGAGAGCGCATAAAGACCATTTTCGACGAATTTCCATCTGTGTCAGGGGGAGATACTCGTCAACTTGAGGCCACCCATAGGAAAGAAGCGTCGGAAAGGGGAAAGATGAAGCAGACCTGATGATGAAGCTGACGTGTGCGCGTCCGACGCCTCCTTGGTAGATCAACATGTTTTCGGTTGCGTTTCGGAGATGGGCAAAGGAGGCATCGGTGATGGCGTTAAAGTCGGGGTCTTTGCCAAGCCAGAGGTCTTTTTCGCCAAACAAGCGATGATCGACGGTCGCCGTGCGTAGCCAGACTCGTAGATTGTAAAGGCAACCTACAGGGAGGCTGGTTCTCGGCGGGAACACGCTGTTAGATATGATTAGTTGTGACCTCGTGGACGAGGTAAAAGGCGAGCGCGATTTACAAGACAACAAAGTCTAAACTGCAGGGATCTAAGGAGAGCCTCATGGTAACGGGTTTAGAGACAGCGCGTTCGACATGGCCAACTTTCATGGACAAAGAGAAGGTGTAATGATTCTGCCTTTCCGGTTCTGACTCTACCCTGAAACCCATGAGCAACTCGTCCGACATGAACCAAAACGAGGCTCAGGCTCACAAGATGAAGATCTGCAGGTGAGTCTTTCCTGCATAGAGATTATATATATATGTAAACGTCTCATGACGTTCTATCTGAAGAAATGATCGAGACTGGCTGGAAGGAAGCGACATCAGCTAGATATTATTAGATAAGCAGTGTAAAGATACCCACTTTAAAGTTGAAGACGGTGACGAAAGTTCCGAAGGCAGTCCGTTATCGAGAGACCTATCGCCGCACGTGCAGACACAACGCGGATGCACATCCATTATGCGTCAGAATCAAAACATGGGATGAAAGCATAGGTGATCCTTACAAGTTACCCAATAATGAGCTCGTACTCAGGGTGATGCTCCCGGGCCCGCTGGCTGGCTCATAGGCGGGGAGGATGGACTCGTCATCTGGTATGTCCGCAGATATGGAGTCTGTCCCCGCGGCATCCTGGCAGATGACCTGCCAAATTCCTGGACGTTGAA
Source organism: Retiboletus flavoniger (assembly GCA_038089835.1). Lineage (NCBI taxonomy): Eukaryota > Fungi > Basidiomycota > Agaricomycetes > Boletales > Boletaceae > Retiboletus > Retiboletus flavoniger. The sequence continues at coordinate 28,185 of JBBPLO010000181.1, forward strand.
CGGTAGCGTGATCCACGGTGAATTTCGACGAGGTGTAAAAAATTCGCGGAGCAGTTCCAAAACACCGAACAATTGCCAGTGATCCTGTTTTTCTCTATTCCTGTTTTCTTCCCAGGCGTACG
>JBBPLO010000183.1:13599-25471 GCA_038089835.1 Retiboletus flavoniger
ACCATGTTGGGCAAAATCGGAAAATGTCGTGCCAGAATTCGATGGTGAACGGTTACGGGCCACATGTGTAGTTCCCGAAGGCCTGCGATCGAGGGGTCGAAGAGGTTGGGGCGCAGTTACAGGGGGCCTTGAAGGCAAGGCTGGATTTGAGCGAGAGTTGGGCATGGAGGTCCCGCCGGTTTCACCATGTGGCACACCCGAGGGAGGCTGGGAGGGTGTAGATGCAGCTGCGAGCTTGTGGTCCTGGTTGTGGGTGAGCTAGATAACCAAGGTGGGAGTGGAATAATTCACCTCCACTTCTTGACACTTCCTAAGGTACGAGCGCTTCAGTTTCTGTAATGTGTTATCTGCATAATCCTGATACGCAGAACTAGATTCCTTGAGGTCTTCCTTGATGCGTTTACGCGTGCGTTCTTGGGTCTCCTATCCCAGAATGCCACTTAGCTACGGCAATCGCTCAATACCAGGAGGGATGTACCTTTAGTATCATCAAACTGTTGACAGCATCCAAAGTAAGGGTTGAGAGGAATGCTTGTCTCGTCTGCGCTTCTATTAGGGGTGAATGAGGACTGAGATTTGGATGATGTAGGATGGACGCACCTCTCTCTACATTGTCCCTGATTTCCCCCCACGCGCGGCGAGCTGTACTCATATCTGTACGATCATCCAGAAAAGCGTCAATGGACCGTGTCTTCCGATGCAATTTGAGTAGAGATTCGACGCTATCAAGGACGCGTCATGATTGACGGAGATATAGTCCAAGACCACTCACTATATTTCCTCTATACGCTTCCTGATGTATTCACATTATCTCGAGGGGTGTCACATTACATTATTCACGGCGATACACACCTTTCCTGGAAAAAGTTGAGAAATGAGTCTGTGAGTACCCTGAGATGGTGTTCAAACAAAGGCAAAGGGCCAGACTGGAGGGATGGTTCTGAGATCGATGGCCTAGACTGCAGGACAGGATCAAAAGGGTCTGTCGTTGGCTGTATCGACATTGAAACGAGAATGAACGTTAATGATGGAGATCAACTACTAATGGCATTACGCGATCTCGTCCGAGACCAACCTTCCAAACAAGTACATACAATGTACCCATCCAGGACCCCGACCACTCTGTGTTACTTTACATCCGCGATTTCTTTTCCATTTCAGAGTGAAGATTCTGAGGAAAGCCCTGCTCCATTCCTGACGACAATGTCAGTAGTGTCGACAAAGCCGGAAATCGTGGACTAACCAAGGAAGACATCTTCGGGTTCCAAGCTCTCGTCCCTGCCCATCAGGATATCGAGGTGTATGTTACTCCGTCCCATGCCTGGCATATGTGGGTTCTGCAGACACGCCGAGCCGTCAGTACAGAGATGGTGTCACGATCACGCGAGCTTACAGCAGCGACGATCTTGCGTTCCATGAGTAGACGTGCTGGTGCATGCACCCCATGCACGTTACGCAGCATGGTCAATCTAAAGTTGTCTTGCGTCTCCTCCCACTGGGGTGGACTCCATGAACGACACAAAGCAGAGCAGGCGAACAATTGCTTACACGTGAGAGACGATTCTCGATATCACCCCTCGATTTCGTTTCTGCGGCGATGCTGCGTGGGCCATACTGGAGAGTGTCATGGAGTCCGAGACTGTTGGCTTTGGCAGTCAGGGAGGCAAACTTTTGTTCTGCGGGTGGCACGAGGCGCAACGAGGGCTCCTGTGCCGCGAAATGGGTCGGATCGAGCTACGCAGAGGAGGATTCGGAACGTACCATGATAGTGGGATGTCGAAGAGGACAGTGACGCGTACCTAGACGTGATTCGGATCGCGTGACATGATCGTGACCGAATTGTGACAAATCCCCCCCACATCAAGCTCGCAGCCCAGCTAGTCGACAGCGAGTACATATAAGTAGCTCGCATCAGCTCAGAACTCACGTCCGTGTCTTCTCTTCCCTATCCTCTCCATATTTCCCTCGAAATAACCTTGCCTGTTTGTACGAGTACCAACCCGACCTGGAACATCCAACTACATCCCATGTCCACTAGGCATCCACGGTCTTCCACCATCCCAGTCCGGGGTGCAGTCCCAACTTCCCCCGCTCGACATATAGAATCCGTAATCTCCATGCCCTTTTCCACCAGCCCCGTCCAGTCCCGGCCTCGCATAGCGAGCCAGGGATGGCCCCCACGCAACTCTTCCGGAGCTATAGGCATCCCACACGGAGTTCGTGGAAGCAACTCTGTCACCTCCAGTCCCCCCACTAGGCCCACCTCTCGTTCTTTCACTCACTCCTCGGTACTATCTGACCGAGGTAGCCTATCCCCTTACACCGTTTATGAACCTCGTGTGATCAGGGCTGACTCGACTCGCGCAGCTGATACAGTGTGCCCCCACAACTCTTCTGTGTCGTCCAGTTCGCCCACCCGCACGAGGCGGCCAAGCTCCGCTAGCGTCAGGGCACATAGTACACAACATCCCATCGTCGCGCACATTCCTGCTACCACAGAACCTATTCCGTTTCCTCGCCCAGCCTATCTGGAACATTCCGCGCTGCGGCATCTATTGCAGCCAGAATCATCCCCTTTGATCCCTTCCCGTAAAGCAGAACCGATCGTGAGACCAGATTCTACGGGCAGGAGACGGATGCAGCGGTCACCATCATACGATAGCGACGAGGATGACATGAGCCCTCCCCGCGAAATTCGGAAGAGTACGCCATCTCCTATGGCTGCATCGTCACCAACCTTGCTGTTACCCACACGCTGGTGCGATGAATACAGAAGCCCGCATCTAACCGTGTGTGGAGATGGCCGAGAACTAGTGTATCAAGGTAAGATGCCACTCGAACTTTGTTCCGAAAAGTGACTTAGCCCCCGGGAGCATCTGGAGGTTCGGACAAAGATGCGGCAACGGCCCGTACCGCCGTTCCAGTGCCACCCGCTTGTGGAATATTTTACTACGAAGTAGAGATCACTAGCAAAGCTCCCAAGAGGTATATCTGTCTTTATCTCCACCGTGCACTCGTTCTGATTGCCACTCAGTCGCATAAGTGTTGGGTTCGCCACTCGCTTGCTAGTTGATACATAATTAATGACTCCTAACCCCCAGCTTCATTGCACGTGACGTCAAAGTATCGCGCCTCCCAGGATGGGAGAAGAACTCTTGGGGATATCACGGAGAAAGCGGTACCATATGTTCTGGCGACAAGAACGGCTTACCTTTTGGGACTACGTTTGGAGGTACGTATGGTGCCAGTTCACGAACAATTAAGCAGATCTCCAACCTTTTCTGTTTCTAGTCGGCGATATTATCGGCTGTGGCATCGACTTTACTCAGAATAAGATATTCTACACTAAGAACGGCTCTCTTCTCGGTATGCCCAACTTGAATGCGACGGCTGTCATGACCAACAGACATTTCCAGGCATCGTGTTCGAGAATGTTGGTAAAGATTGTGATGTTTTCCCGGCGGTCGGACTCTGCTACACTAACGAATCCGTTCACACCAACTTTGGACAAGAGACGTTCAAGTACGACATAGAGGATCACGTACTTCAACAGCGCAATCATACCTGGGCTAAGATTCAATCTACCCCTTTGATATGGCCCACCTCGAGGCAACCCCCGCATGACGTACCTGCTCCTGCTAGTATTCTCGGTTCCGTTACGGACCCGAGTGACAAGATTCCGCTCAATGACCTTGTCTTATCTTATCTTTCACATCACGGCTACGCACGTGCGGCACGAGCGTTTGAGCCCCAATGTCGCGCGCGTAGCGGGCTCTCTGCTCGTGCGCCGTCCCTCGCATCTGCACCGGAATCCGTGACGGCTACACTAACATCTACGGATGACTATGTCATGGATATGGATATGGGCGATGGTCCTTCGACCGCTTCCCCATCAAGGCCAGCTGTCTTAACTGCGGTCCTGGTTGACGACATCGAGCTGCGCACTCACATTATTCGATCTGTCGTGTCTGGGGATGTGGACACTGCACTAGCGGAGACTCGCAAACACTTCCCACCGGTGCTCCAGGCAGACGCAGGGCTTATGCTATTTAAACTTCGATGCAGGAAATTTGTCGAGCTCGTGCTGGAGGCAGCGGAACTGAAGAAGAAAATGACAGCAGAGGAGAATGAGATGAACGTGGAGGGTTGTGGGTCTGTATCCAGATCTGTATCTGGGTCAGTCCTGGAGTCTGTGAGCGAGGACACGGTGGGCAGCGACGGAGGGGTGATGGTGGATGGGGTGGGTATGGACATTGACGATGGCGAGGCAGAGGTTGATACGCCAGACGTGAGCGCGCACACAGAGATGAAAATGCCTACGAGCAGTGCACCAATTGCTATTGGGCCAAGTCGTAAACCATCTGTGGTGTCGCTCTCTTCCACGAGCAGCTGGGCTGGCGCAACAGCTGCCCAGTATGGATCTGCCCTCGAGAAGGCGGTTGCGTATGGCCAGGAGTTGGAGTCGGACTACAAGAATCGGCCAGAAGTCCGAGCGATATTCAAGCGGACGTCTGTGATCATGGCTTACGATGATCCGTTGGAGGCTGGAGGAGATGCAGCCGAGGTAGCGGGGCAGGCTGCGAGGGTGGCCCTTGCTACCGAACTCAATCAAGCTATTCTGCGCAAGTCGAGTTCATCAAGTCTGCGGCGACGAGAACTAACGTCCTGTATAGAATCCCAAGGACGTCCAGCACAGCCTTTACTTGATCGGCTGTACCGCCAAACTGCAGTATGCCTTACCCAGCTAGCGTTGACGGGTAACGGTGCTGCAGCTTTTGCTGACATGCCCAAGGAATTTTTAGACGCTTAGTAGTATTCGCTTGGTTTCATTGATAGTTCATCTGTGGTGGGGGTGAAATCGTCGCGTAGGACACTTGTAGTGTACCTATTGTACAACAGAATGTGAACAAAAACCCCACTTATCTTATCGAATGCCTGGCCCTTTCAGGACGTTGAGACACGTGCATCTGTGATTGCAGGATAGTGTGTATAATAAGGATACAGGAACGGCGGTAAATGGACGGAGAACGACGGAAGTGGGGTACTTGCGATTATGGTGGTGAAATTGTGAGCATGAATGCTATGTGACATTGAAGGATTCTCCGCATCCACAAGCATCCTTAATATTAGGATTATTGAAGACAAACTTGGAGCTGTCGGGAAAATAGATCATGAGCACGTTCGGCCCCACACGGGAACGAGACACATTACCTCAGCGCATCCTCTTTCCAGTCCATCTCGCTGCCGATGATGGAGAACAACGCTTTGCTGTCTATGAGTACCCGCACGCCGTCTTGTTGGACGATTTCGTCAAACTTCCCGGGCTCGTCGACGTAGTCTAGATGGTAGGAAAGGCCAGCACAACCCTTGTTGCGTACCCCAATCCGTATGAGCTGGGGCGTCGGGCCATTGAGGAGCGCGCGGAGTCGTAGCACGGCTTCGGGTGTCTGTGCCGGTAAAGGGTATCGCTAAGAAGGATGCGTGAAAACGAGGAGCGGGGGGGGGGGAGACGTACGATGGATAGGGCAGCCCTGGTAGACCGGATCGTCGGTCTTGGTCGGGGGGCTTTCGGGACGGATGGGGGACGTGCGGCGACTTGTGGGGAGGCGGCATCGGCTGAGACGGCTTCGCCGGTGGGTACGATGACGGGTGAGGTCTGTTGGGACGAGGGAGGTTGTCTTGGGTCTGGTATGGAGGGCGGGTAGGAATGCGGGCCGGAGAGTGCGGACATCATGGCATGGCGGTGGGAAGTCAAGGCCAGTAGGGAACGACGAGCGAAGGAGGACAACATGGACGGTGCTGATGAACCCGCCTCTCTGCTTTGGGGATGACTAATCACCTCATGGACCAGCGATCATTGGCTCACTCGAGAACCAATAGAAGGCTGCAAAGTGCTGCTTACGTACTACGAGTTCCTGTGACTGTCCACCATGTCGACCGTGCTCGCGACACAGGTCAGAAAGCACACCACTGCACGACCAACCCGAGCAGCCGGGCGTTACTGGAAAGGAAAGGCCCCCAAGGGCGTCGCAGAGGTCCCATCCGACTCCGAGGAGGAAGAGCGAGAACATGTACAAGAAGAGGGCGACGTTCCGATCGCCGGCGAGGAAGACTTTGTAAAAGAGGAGGAGGAGGAAGAGGAGGAGGAAGCATCGCTGCCAACGGCACAGCCGACGCAGGTCAAGTCTGCGCGCGCGCTCAACGTCTCGCTCAAAGACGTCAACATCTCTCGAGATGGCAAAGTCATCGTGGCAGGGCGCAAGGAGTCTGGCAGAACGCTCATGGAGGAAGGTGTGTCGCGGAACGTAGATACCCTGCTCTCTGTTCTCACCATCATGTCGTGTAGAAGAGTCGGAAGAGTTCGAGGCACAGGCTCAGGTAGAGGAAGAGGAAGAGGAGGCGAGCCTTTGCGCATACCCTTGTAGTTTATGACTAACCATGTCACTTAGTCGAGCGAAGAGGAGTCCGAGTCGGAAGAAGAAGAAAAGCCCAAACTACTCTTTAGACCAGTATTTGTCCCCAAGTACACTACTACGCGCTCGGAGATTCCTCGTTTGTTAACGCTAGGTATTCTACAGACGCGGACGCGCGACCATAACAGAGAGGGATGCGATCGCTCAAGAAGCGGACGAGATGCAACGGCAAAAGGAGCTTGCCGCTGAACAACGCAAGAAAGAAAGCCATGATTTGGTCGCCGAGAGCATCAGAAGAGAGCTAGCGGAGAGTACGTCTTTCATGCTCAAATCGGCGCTCGATAATTGACAGCGCATGTAGAGGAGAAAGAGGGCATAATTCCGGACGTAGATGATACCGATGGACTCGACCCCGACGGAGAGTTCGAGGCATGGCGTTTTCGAGAGCTCGCGAGGATCAAGAAGGAGAAAGAGGAAGAACTCCGGCGCGAGGAAGAGCAAGAGGAGATCGAACGGAGACGCGCACTGCCCGAGGAACAGCGGTTGAAGGAAGATCTAGAACGTGCCAACAAGCTTAGAGAGGAAAAACCAAAGGGTCAACAGAAGTTCCTCCAGAAGTATTGGCATAAAGGAGCCTTCCATCAGGTGCGTAACTATGGACCCGTCATAAAGAGATGCTGTATATAGTGATCGATGCATCCACAGGATGACGAGGTCCTCAAAAGGCACGACTACACCGAAGCAACACAGTCCACGATCGATGTGTCGCTTTTGCCCAAAGTAATGCAGGTTAAAGACTTTGGGAAGCGCAGCAGGACCAAATATACACACCTCCTGGATCAAGATACGACTGCGGGAAACGGTGGCTTTGGAGGTACAGGTTCAATCAAGTCAGGTGGTGGTTCTACGGAAGCCGGGAGTTGCTTCCTATGTGGCGGACCGCATCTCAAAAAAGGTAAGGCATACGCGCACCGTACCGGTCCTGCTGCTCAGGGACTCTGTTTAGACTGCCCTCAAAATACTGGCCTTCCCCCTGCTCGAGGGTCCACAACATTCGGGACTCAAAGTGCGGCAGCCAGCAGGCAGGGTGGTCGAGATTCGTGGCGTGATAGGGAGGGTATAGTTCGGCGGGACGAGCGAGATCGTCGGTCTCCCAACTGGGAAAGACAGCGGCGGCTAGATAACGACCGTGAGGAAGGATGGCAAAGGAGGGATCGTGGCTATCATGACTCTCGAACTGGCAAACCACGCCCGCGTTCGCGGTCTCGTTCACCGCATCGAGATGAGCGGTCAGCTGTGGATTACGATCGAGACAGTTACAGGGACAAGCGTCGTCGTGTAGATTAAATGTAAGTCTGTTTTGACCTATATGCGTGATTTGCTGTAAAGACGTGATAGTGCAAGGACCCACACGCACCTATTTATGGCATCATCGTGCGTCGCCGCACTTAGCCCGCCATGTCTATTTCATATGATGGGCTTAGTTGCGTGTGACGGATCAATCGTTATCGATGAACGATCTTAAAAGTACAAGGATCTGGAACGTTCCCCCCTGCTAAAAACATTTTCTTCTCTGGCTGTTTATAAGCCCATTGACGGGACTCTCATTTCACAGTTCCGTCACGATTTACACGGTGAGCAATCTCTCTTGGATCGATCTGTGTACCTTGAACTGTGCTCCAGAATACTGCTAGATCATGGATATTTTCATGCGTGGAGTGGCCCTTGCAGCGAACGAGGACGACGTCAAAGTCGAACTCGCCAAGATACTGCACAAGGCGCCGTTTCCACTCGAGCCTTTGCTCAACTTTGAGGTCACTCTTTTCAAGAAATATAATGCACGCGGCAAGATGGGCATTCTCACTCTTCCAAGCGAGAGCGCGGGACGCACTTTCCTCGTTGCCTACGGTACGACCGGGGTACCGATCAAAGGCCCCAGAGTAAGGTTTTCCTTGAGTAACGTACCACTGAACGTGGAGAGAGTCGCGATACTGAATTCCAAACCGTGGAGGGACCCCCAGCAGCTCAAGGCGGAGAAGGAGCGGCGGATTCTCGAGGGGAGACCCTATCCACTCAAGTCGTACGCTTTCGGCCGCTTTCTCAACGACGGGTCATTTTCGTCCGAGTTCGTCACCGAAGGATCGGCTGACATTGCTTGCGATCTCGAGCGTCATGTAGTGCGCTTTACACTTCGCAAGCAAAGTCAACGTTCCGATTTGGACGAGAACCACATCGTCACGCTCATGCTCGAGCTCGGGATGTCTGAGCCCCCTACTACGATCGTCACTTATCCGCCGAAGGCGATCGACGCCATCGTCGATAGTGCTGCAGCGGAGGAGCCTATCCTCTTCATTCGAGCCAATATGTTCCCATACTTTTCCACCGAAGTCACGTCTTTTACCAATGACCGGCCTGACGCTCGGCGGGCGCAAGGGCTTATCCCCGACGACCCGATGCCCCCGGGCTGCTTCAGTCTGGCGTGCACGTTCGTCGACGAAGGCGACAAGGACGCGTTCATCTATGCAGCTCGATACCAATTCCGTCTTCGTCACATCTCCAAGATGACTCCTATACGCGTCGAGAACACCTCGACACGTCGCGACATAGGTCGCGACCTTGGCTATCTCAGCGATCTCCCCTTTGAGCTCGCGTTCGAGGTGGAAAAGGCGATCACGAACTGGACGCTCAGTCCGGCCGAAGCGTGGTCCTTGTCGGACCAACTAGATCACCTCTGCGATACCCACGGGGACGCGGCAGCCCCCATCTTTAGACAGTTCGTATCCATATTGGAAGACGAGGGAACGAGGAAGCAGCCGACGGGCCACAGACATCGTGCGAGGCGCAATCGCGGTGCTCCAACGACCCTGGAGGGTCGTCTCATGCATGCGGTCGAACTCTACCTTGAAGAACAACAGCGCCCAAGGGGTCGACTCGCGCCCGCGCCCCCCGGCCCTGCCATCTCCTACTCATATCACCTGATCCTCACGCCGACGCGATACATCCTCGAAGGACCGACCGCCGATCAGTCCAACAGCGTCCTGCGTCGGTTCAGCCATCACGAGTGTTTCTTGCGCGTGTCCTTTCAAGACGAGGACAGGTCCAAGCTTCGGCGGGACCTGGGGATGTCAATCTCGGATCTGCTTATGAAACGGTATCGCCCCGTGTTGCTCAACGGCCGCATGGTCGCAGGGAGACGCTACCAGATGCTGGGGTACTCGATGAGTGGTCTCAAGGAACACTCGCTTTGGTTCGTCACCCCGTTCGAAGACGACCAAGGGAGATTGTTGGACGCCAAGACGATCAGGGAGAGCCTCGTAAATGCCGTTGCTGTCTTGAATGCCTTATCGGTCTCGCTGACGTCCTGATTCCCACAGGGCAACTTTTCGCGCTTGTCGCACCAACCCGCCAGACTCGGGGCGCGCTGGTCTCAGGCGTTCTCGGCTACTGACCCGTCGATCACCTTAAAGCTAGAGGAGATCGTCCCGATCGATGACATTAGGTCCCCCGCGAACAAAGTCATGACGGACGGATGCAGCCCCATCTCGACGGAGCTTGCGACCGCGATCTGGAGAGCGAATCAGCGGTCCAAGAAACGCCCCGCGCGGGACAGGGTACCCTCCGCCTACCAGTTCCGTCTCGGCGGTGGCAAGGGCATGGTCGTGCAGGATCCCACGCTGGAGGGCAGAGTCGTCTGTCTGCGACCGTCGCAGGTCAAGTTTGACGCGCCCGACAACCGCACGTTCGACATCCAGTCGACGTCTCTCCGACCCAAGGCCATGTTCCTGAACCGACCTCTGATCGTGCTCCTGGAATTCCTCGAGTCGAGCAAGGAGCGCATTCTCGAGCTGCAGGACCGCTCGATCAACGAGGCGCAGTCGGTCCAACACTCGTTCACGAATGCGTCCAAGGTGATACAACAACACGGGTTGGGCACGTCGTTTCACCTTCCGTCGCTGTTCCGCAACATGAACGACGTACTCGATGTGAGGATATGGGACGAGACGGATGACAGCTTGTACAACGACTTGATCGCCAACGCGTTGCATTGCGCCGAGACGCATATTTTGCGCGAGCTCAAGTATCGCGCGCACATCGCCGTTCCGGGGTCGTTTACGTTGCTTGGCGTGTCGGACGAATGGGACTGTCTAGCCGAGGGAGAGATTTATGCGACGGTTCATGACGAGAAGCGTGGGGTGTACCAAGAGATCACGGGCACGGTGGCTATCACACGCAGCCCTCAGATACATCCGGGCGACATACAAGTCGTGACTGCGGTGAAAAGGGAAGAGCTGAAGCATCTGACCAACGTCGTCGTGTTCTCGTGCAGGTAGAGGTGTCCGCTATGGAACGGAACAAGCTCCGGATCGGCTAACGTTTGGTTGATTGATAGGGGTGACCGACCGCTCTCGTCGTGCCTCGGAGGAGGGGACCTGGACGGAGATGATTTCAATTTGATCCTTGATGTCAGTATTTTTTTTTCCTTTCTTGTCACAACATATTGCTTTGTTTGCTCAGAGCCTCGTAGCCGGATCTGATTCCTCAGAAGAAAGAAATCCCAGGAGAATACGTGTCGCTTCCAATTAAGCAGACCACGGAACCCTGTGGCATCGAGGACGTGGTCGACTTTATCTTTGACTACGTGAGTGGAAGATTCGATCGACGTGGCATGGTCCTGCCCTGATGGCACCTTAGATCGAGGCGGACCTCGTCGGTCACATCGCCATTTCCCATCTCCGTTTCTCTGATCTGGCAGACCCCTCGTGCGTTGATTGCCTGAGGCTGGCAGAGCTCGCCTCTCAAGCTGTCGATTTCCCGAAAACGGGGACGGCGGTCAAGTTCCAAGACCTGCCCAGGCCCCGGGACCGGACCAAGCCCGATTTTCTTGCGCGCGAGGGGGCTGATTTGAACTCGGACAATTGGTACCACAGCGTGAAACTACTGGGACAATTGTACCGTCGGGTCCCCGTCAAGGACTGGATGCCGCAAGAGTGGGGCGAGTCTGACACGCCGTCTGGAGGGCACATTATCGAACATGCTCTGCAGCAGGTCGGGTTGTACGGGCTCGGGCTCAGCCTGGCTCCGCCCTCGGCGGAGTTGCAAGAGGAGATGGAGTATTTGTTGGAGGACTACTGCCAACAGTTGCTTGCGATCGGGACGACGCACACGATCTCGAAGAACAAGGACATTTACGTGTCCGAGTCTGAGCTGGTGAGTGGGACGATCATAGCCAACTGGTCGGACCATCATCGGAGACGGGAGGCGGTCGGTTCGATGAATTTACAGGTGCGTGTGGTTGGCACGAAGAGGGACGTCGAGTCTGATGTGCGGGACAGACGCACCAGTTGGTGCGTGCAGTGAGGGCGGAGATGCGGGCGAGCAACGCGGGGGGTCACGAGGAGCAACAAGACGAAGATGAGTATTCTGATGATTGGGATTGGGACGACGACGACGACGACGAC
>JBBPLO010000184.1:0-28084 GCA_038089835.1 Retiboletus flavoniger
CCAGTGCCACGAGTTGTGATTCCACAGTCCACATTCAAAAACTGGGACAAAGCCATATCAAAGGCGCTAACCGGTGAAGTGTCAGAGTCAGATGCTGCACCAAGCGAAGATAGCACTATGGGATTAGGCTCTGATGTGCCAATGGATAGCAAAGGCAAGGCCTCTGCTCCTGTCATTGTTGAATTGTCATCAGGGTCAGACCTGGACAATGATGTACAGATTCTGGAGACTCAGCGGCTTGTACCAACTTCCTCTAGTCCTGGTGCCAGCAGCAAGGGCTTGGTTTCCTTCAAGACAAGTCGGAGTACCAGTGACTCAGTAGCTTTTTGCACTCCCCGCCTGTTTGAACTTTCAGACTCCAATAGTGATGACGAGTACTTTTTCACAAGACTGATAGCGTGTAACAAGGCGGAAATGTCTCCGAAGGTGGCAGCATCGTCAATTGACCAATCGGATCCCCCTGTGGACATCAGTCACGATGATCACAACACTATGGTAGGACAGGGTATGCTCTTCATTGTATTGCGTTCGGCCTGGTGAAAGCTCAATGAAATGGAATATCAGCATCCACCGCAGCCTCTGTGAAACGCCATGCATCTACTCTGCCAGTTGGTACATACCATCTTCATGGGAAATGGATCAAGTCGGACAACTATTCTCATGGAGGTGCGCATTTCTAGTTCAAAGAGCCTTATACCTCTTCTGAGTCTCTAAAATTGTTTAGTTCTTGGGTCACTGGCTGAAGAAGTCCCAGGAGAGTCCCAACCTCATGGTACTATGTTGTCTACACTGCCACGATCCCCTCATCAACCACAGAGAGTATCTGTTCTCCGGCCCACTCAGAACCCCACTTGGGACCTGTGGGCATGATGATTTCCCTTCACTTAGCATCTCATCTTGCTTGATCCTCCCACTACTAATTTACCCTTTTGCCTCCGAGTCTGGTTGCAACTTGTATATAACCCCATTTACGACTCACACACCCCCTCCCATTCCCTAATGACTTCACTTCCGTGCATACGCACTTACATGACCTTGCAAATACGACTACACTCCTGCATTGCGGCATTCATTAGTTTAGCAATGAGATTCAGACGTTAATGCTCTTAATGCCTTCGGGCTGACTAGTAAGGATTACACAAGGTAAAAGTCGAAGTACAAAAAAAAGTGTGCGCTGCAAGTACCTCTTGTTTTGTGCGCACGCACTGAACGAAAAAAGTGTGCGCTGGCAGAAAAAAAGGTGCGCGCTGAACAAAAAGAAGTGCGCGTGTTTTTTGTGCATTCCGACCGTCATAATCCTCAGCCTGGCCCGCAGTGAGATTTCATCTGAGCGGAGCTCTGTAGCTATATGAATGGACCTTTGTTGGTGGATCTTGAAGGTGAGCCTCGATCATGTACATACGTGTGCAGCTTTCCAAAGAGAACACGAGGAGGAATCCAATCGCAAATGAAGGGGGTATAATCAAAGGCAGTGGTGCATGGGAAAAAAGGCGGAGCTCAGAAAACCCAATTAAATAATTCGTCGAAATTCTGTACAGTCATTCACCGCCACTTTAAACACCACCGCCACTTTAAACAAATGCCTACAACACACGAAAATGTAACATTTACCACATGGCGAGTAGAGTCAAATTGTGTGCGTGTGTGCTAGGGCTCTGTACAAATTTTTATGGGCGCAATCACTCAATGTAATTGTGAGACAATGTATGTTTTCTACAGAAAAATGCAGTAAATGGTACAGTTTGATTTATGGAAACAAGCTAAATTAGGGAGAAACTATGAAAGAGGTGTGAATAGGTCTTGGCAAGGCTGGAGTAAAGTTTGAAGTGTGGTATAAAGGGAATTAGTTGTGCCAGCACAATGCCGGTCGAGCATGTTGAACGAGCAGCTATCAGTGACTATCAGTACTGATAGTGTCGCTTGTAAGCATGATATACCATAACAGGAAATGTCATGCTGTCAGTGTAGTAGTGCGTTGACTGAACGCGTCGCATCACGTTCAGAAAAAAGCTGTCAAACAAAACACTGGCAACTCCAAATGGTTGGCCGGGCAAGATCGAAAGTGGAAAAGAAGAGAAGACTCACTTTGGGTAGAGAAGAAGCCTTGGATTAAACCTCAGAACGAAAGGGAGCAGGCTTACCAGGTTGCACTGCAGGAATCATACGCTCAGATTGATGCATACAAGAGTGCCTTGATTGGCACACAAGCAACTGCCGTGCTCCAAGGAATGTTTGTTGGTCACCTGTCAAATCAGATCCAAGCACAGGAGGATAAGCAGAAAAGGCAAAAGAAAGGGAAACTCAATGCTGATGGACTACCAAAGCTACTTACGAGCAAGACATTTCGAACACAAGTCAACACACAAACCACAGCGATAGAAAGGGACAAAGTTAAACGTGAGAATTGGTGGCAGCGAAAGGAAGCCCAGAGCAAACTAATAGCGACCTGGAAAGAAGCAGACGACACACATAAATAGAGGAACAAGGAGTGACAAGAAGCTTACCAGGACCAACTACGACTTTGGGAAGAAGAAAGAGACCTTGCAAAAGTTGAGAAGCGGTGAGTTGGTTGGGCAAAGCCAAAGTGGGGCAAGCTGGAGGGTGCACCACCAAGGCCTGGGGCGAAGAGTGGCGCAAATATTGAAGCACAGGATGGTGGGAGCGAACATGAATGTGATGAGGGCATGCTTTCTGATGGTGGGAGTGAGGACGAGTGATCAACGCAATATCATCCGATAGCGCTTAGATCCAACTCTGATATCCAGATATACTATATTTGGTCTGTTTAAAGTGCCAGTGACCACATGATAAGACCACTCCCCTCGTCATCGAGTTTATGACTAGTTGCTTAATTTTTTTCACTTAGTAGAGTTCATAGTTTAGACATAACCTCATAATACCATTAGCTCTACACTTCTGATCTACCATCAGTATGGAAGGGACGTAATAGTGCTTGAGGTCCCTAAGCCTTGGCCTGGCCTGCAGTGAGATTTCATCTGAGCGGAGCTCTGTAGCTATATGAACGAACCTCTGTTGGTGGATCTTGAAGGTGAGCCTTGATCATGTACATACGTGTGCAGCTTTCCAAAGAGAATGTGAGGAGGAATCCAATCGCAAATGAAGGGGGTATAATCAAAGGCAGTGGTGCATGGGAAAAAAGGCGGAGCTCAGAAAAACCAATTAAATAATTCATTGAAATTCTGTACTGGAAGCATCCATCAGGGATTGCAATATTTTTGAGAACCTTCATTTAATATCGACACCACTGTGACGCAGAATGTCAGTCATTCTAGTGACAGGCTCGTACGACCATGAAATCAAATTTTGGGAAGCTTGGAGTGGAATTTGCTCCCGCACCATCACAAGGTTGGAAGAATCCGGCGTGAGCACTGTCTTTTCAATCATGCTGTGCAGATCAAGTCATACTTGGGTTCGTTGTTAGCAAGTAAATCGTCTCGCTATCTCTCCTGAGTAATTCAGCTCTTTCTTTCTTATGGAGGGTTTCATTCACATTTCGGCTCTTAGCAAGCATCTGCTGGCTGCGGCGATCCACAAGAAAGTGTACATTTACGAAATCGCTAGCACTTCCTCCACCCCAGTTGGTGCCCCCCATTTCCATAGCCCACATATTGAAGTATGCAAATTGGCAGCTGACCTGTCTCGATGCTCACACCATGAATGTCACTTCCGTTTCCTTCCACAGTGAAGGGAAATGGTTAGTTACTGGCAGTGAAGATGGCACTATTAGGAATGGGACCTCAGGTACTTATCCAATTCCAGGTCTATAAGTATTGGTTTTTTTTTTCATTGATCGCTTCAGGAATACACAAGTCCACTGCACTTATGATAATGGCGCCCCTGGTAGCCTCATCTTATCATATTGCTCTCTTCAGATGATGCTGACCATACATGCTCAGTCAATGATGTTTGCGTCCATCCTAATCAGGGAGAGCTTATCTCCTGCGATCAGGCTGGATGTATCAAACAGTGGGACCTATCTGAAAATCTTTGCTCACATGAACTGGTGCATCACTTTCATCTCCACCTTTTCGATTTCTTAACGCACAAGTGCAAGACTCCTGCTGGTGATGTACCTATCAGGTCAGTCAGTCTGGCTTCTGATGGATCATGTTTGGTTGCTGGAAATAATAAGGCATGACCCAAACTCGTGCGTTGAGGTAGCACTCATCATTCCATAACTAGGGCAAATGTTATGTCTGGAAGATTAACAAAGAGAAATCTGAACTCCCAAGACACCAGGCCATAACCAAGTTCAGTGTGCATAAAAAGTATATAACCTGCATTCTTCTCAGTCCTGACATTAGGTAAGTTTATGGATCTGAATTCCCTTTCTGCATGAATCTGGGCTCATGGAGATACATTAGGTATCTTGCCACGTGTTCTGCAGACACTACAGTGAAGATATAGTCCATATCTCAAAATTATGAATTGAAGCAAGAGAAAGTACTCCAAGGGCATCAGTGATGGGTGTGGGACTGTGCTTTTAGTGCGGACTCTGCATATCTGGTGACAGGTGAGAAACTGTTATCTGACTTAACCATTAATTCTTGGTGCATACTGGTTAATAGCGTCCTCGGATCACACCGCTCAACTCTGGGAGATGGCTTCGGAGGAGACCGTCTGACAGTATAATGGGCATCACAAAGGTATGTCGAACTATTACTACTAAATGACCCCTTCATCAAGAAATTTCATCCAGCTGTTGTGCGCTGCATGATGGAGCAGGCTGATTTAATATTGAGGCGTGTGGACACGTATCCCTACCCTGGAGGGCCATCTAGTGATCAGATAAATGAGTGTTTGAACATGAATGAATAATCTCAGCAATCGCCTTTGAAACTTATTTGCAATGTGCGACACTTCGGTTCAGCCCGGAGGTTCCTCGGTTTGAAGACTTGCAATAGTCCATGATCTCTGTACCAACTCACCGGTTCCATGAAACTGACGAGTCGTGCTAATTTACAGGTGCTCTAGCTTGGAAAGGTACAGCCAGAGTGTCTCTGTGACAATCTATATCCTCGCTACTGTCCTTGAGCATACAGACTGTGATCTCCTGTGGTACGTGGTACTCGATCATTGACCCATCTCTTTCTGGACATTACTGTAGGCTCGCAATCCTTGGGCTCACATACCAGTATACGACTTCCTGCATATCACGCGGTTTTTACAAAAAATATCACACGATCTATTACAACAAAGTATCATGCCTCAATCCACTTCCAGCGGGTGTCACCAGCAATATTGATACAATCACTGCACTTGGTCCGGACAACTTATCGATACGATCCACCAAGGAACTGAGATTCACCCTCCTTCATCACTGGACACTATATGATGCCATGTTTCACTCCAGTTATGTGGCAGGGAAACTTGGAATTTGGAAGGAAAGAGGTCGAAAGAGACTTACAGGCTTGCTTGCTAAAATAGGGTGATTGTGACTTTTGGGCGACCGTTTCAGTGACTTTTCACAACTAACCTCATCCAAGGCAGGTTTTCAATACCACAGACTCAACAGTTGTACGCCCATATGGACCTCAATCTCAAGCATCAGTTAAGATCCAAACTTGACGCAATCATCCCTGAGTATGGTCTTGTCGAACTCACATACCCCTCCTTCGTTCGATGTTTTGGATATCGTGCCCCTCCACTAAGTGCTGCTGATGCTGTTGAAGCTGTCAGCGCACTCTTGGATGTAGCTGGTGGTGTTAGGATGGAAGTCGAGGTGGAAGGTGCCTGGCATGGTGGGGAATGGTTCGGCAGTGGACACATATGGGAGGGCAGTAAACACTCCAATGAACCGCATGAAAGTAGAGAACATGGTGAAGGTGTTAACGCAAACAGAGAGAGGGATGGTGAGAATCTAGATGACGCAGAAGAACGCATGGAAGTCTCCTGGTGGGCAAGGAACTTCTGGGCAGCCTATGATGCTCTCACCGAGTAAGTCGTTTTTTACGTTGGTTGCAGCTAAATACACTAAATATTCCAGTATCGTACCGCTTCGGAATGCGCTCGCACTGTGCATGTCAGTCCGTTGGGCTATCATATGACAAGGAACCTCGATAATCGACAAGCAAGACATCCATACAATGTGCTCTCATTGTGTTGTTGTCCTCTCTCAAGATATCCTCCATTTACTAAGCCCTTGCTTGGGTTGTGTAGTTGCTCCCCTGTGCACTGTGTCCCATGGTGGGTGCTCACATGGATGAAGGGGTCTCTGCTGGTGTTTCTCGTGATTGCTATTGTATGCTTTTCTGCTGGTGTCATGCTCTTCACGTATGCTTCTTGGCAGGTATTGGGAGCAGCAGGTCACAATTGCACTTGCTAGATGGATTGTTTCCAAGTGAGACCAAGAAGGCTGTTGACCCCACCTGTGATACTGAAAACCAATGAGGCCATCCAAAACATGTTGATGCAGTTGGCAAGAGTGTTACCCATTATATGACTCAAACAAACCAAGAGTGATGCATTGACAACCCCAAAGACAATTGACAGTGTTGAGATGTTCAACAAGTTCTTTGTGGCATGTTGTTGATGGAACCATATAGTTGGTATACCTAGATGGGTTGTCAGTAGATGCATATCACATCACCTGTCAAGCGCATGTTAGCAACCCACCAATCTTGATGAAAATTGTTATGGTTGGACCAAGAGTGGAGGTCAAGGTACACCGTATGCTGGAAAGCTGGAATCTAAGATGTGCTAGGGGAACATGGCAGAACTGTCCTAGTGGGATTCTACAACTGAGAGGGTGGTCAAGGTCTTTGGATATAGGCTCAGAGGAGAGGCCAAGGCTCAAGGTGGCCCCGAGGGGCAATGAGAAGTGGGAACAAGGTAGATTCCAGAGGAAAGTCCAGAAGTGTCGTAAAGCTAAGACTAAGGTACATGGGTATGTATGTACAGCTTATATAGCTCTAAGGATTATGCACAGACCAGGGAATCTGGGTGAGTCATGGCTACTATGATAAGGAGTCCATGAGGAGCAAAGGGGTATATCTATAGAAGAGATATGATATGTCGATAAGCAGGCGTACCGTGAGGAACATATGATGGCCGTGTAGGCCGAGGAAACCACGAGGGGACATGTAGTAGACGTGTGGGCTAAGACAGGGGCATGAGGGAGTGCCAAGGTGGGGGATAAGGGTATGTGTGGGAGGGACATGTAAGCTAGGAGATAAGGGAGTCCACAGGGAGTACCGGGACGAGGCAAAGGGAAGGACTGGTGTAGAGAACGTTAAATCTCTACAGTTGCATCACAGTGTTTTACCACATTGCAGAGTCCCTATCCCCCTCCCAAATCACTTCCATCTTTGCATCTGCCAATCCATGTCTGTCCAAATCCATCTGTGTCCATTCGTGTCCGTCCATGTCTCCAGTAGGTCAATCCAGTGTCCGTGGTAAGTCCGGTCAATCTGGTTCCGTCTTATCTCCCATACTTTGCATCTCTTATCCATTCCTTTACCACACAAATGTGTGCCTCACACTTACATACACTCATTTAGTGGGGCTGCCATGTCCCTTAGCTACCTTCCTACCCTAAAGTCTAGACTTCAGACCTTGTTATCTTAGCCTCTAGAAGTTAGCGGCTCAGTTCAGCCTTGGACTATATAGTTTTGTACTGGTGTTTTGTAATATTAGCACCCAGCTCACCCACACTTTCTGCCCACTGTTTAAGTTTCGTATTGTTCTCTGCTGCCGTTTCAGGCCATCTGCACATCTTCCACCACCATTCAACATTTCCACTGTAGCTCTTGTCAATCTGAACTGCCAGATTAGCTCAGGCTACTTATTGCTGGTCTGGACAACCTCGGACTGGTCCATTTCTGGGATAAGTATGCCAAAGGAAGATCTGGACCTCATACCCAAGCAAGAATCCCTTTAGGGACGAACCTATTGTGCCCTCTGATTCCCCACTACAAGTCCAGGACTACTTTCTGCTAGTCCTCCAGGCTGTTTATCTGTTTTTCAACTGGAGCCCACCACAAGGGATTCTCAACAGGTTGTCAGGAGAGTACTTCGGCCAAACCCCCAATGCCAGGGACTCGAAAACCTACTCAAGCAGTTTTGCGAATTGCAAATATCCGATGACTTAGAACTTTTTCAATCCATTGCACCTCAAAACGCCTGTCATAACCGCTCTGCTGAGCTTCCCGATATCTTGGCTATCGTCCTCCTGTCAGACCTTAGTACTAATCCGTTTAGCCAGCATAGCTCAAACCTTCCATCACTGGAATCAACCTGTAGGACAGAACTAGGGCAGTCTGACCCTGCGCCACCAACTGAGCTAGACCCTAATGGTAACCAGGACTATCTTTTGCTACCCTTCATATCCAGAGGATTTATACACTCAACCCCCACCCAGACTCGGGATTCATCTTTCCACAGGTCACTGTTTTCCTCCCCTCTCAGTCCACTAACACCAGATCGGTCAACTCCATCCACACTTTCATCACCATCATCATCATCAACCAAAGCATCCCGATCCTACTTGTTTGATCCATTGCACACATCTCTATCTGCCAATGAACCATTGCGATCAATGTTACCACCGACACTGCCGACACCCAATCCAAACCCAATACCATCGAGTCCACCACTACCTGCACTTATCTCTGCTAACTCTGCTGCCATGGCTGCTCCAACAATGCCTCTCCATGGTATCCAGAATGCCCCTAAATTTGACGGAAAGGTCCTGGCGCAGCTTCTGCACTTCCTGGAGGACAGCAACCTCCTTGGAACCACCACTGCATTAACTGACGAGGCCAAAATTAAGGCTGCCATCCGGTATGCCGACCTAGAAGAAGCTGAAGGATGGGAGCTTCTGGACAAAGCCTCCGCTCAGAATTCCGATTGGGATGCTTTTGTCATAGCTGTCAAAAAGTTATATCTGGGTTGTGAAAGAAGTGACTGATATTGCCGCGCTGACATACAATACCTTGTAGATGAGTTTTGCACTTCAACCATGCGCAACCAAGAAGACCTCAG
Organism: Retiboletus flavoniger; assembly: GCA_038089835.1. Lineage (NCBI taxonomy): Eukaryota > Fungi > Basidiomycota > Agaricomycetes > Boletales > Boletaceae > Retiboletus > Retiboletus flavoniger. Next base: position 9,004 of record JBBPLO010000184.1, read on the forward strand.
CAAATATCAGAGGAAGTTCAGGAAGGTCACCTTGGTCTTAGTAAAAAATAGGAAGCTGTCTGAATTGGATAGCAATGCCCTCTTTATGAACAGTTTGCCAGAAGATCTCGCCAACCAGGTCTGCCATCAGCTATCCTTCATAAAACCGGACCACCACCCTTTGGATCCTTACCCAATGAAGGACAATCTTGAGGCTGCCAAGTTTCTCTTGACTGGTTTGGCCCTATGGCCCACCATTTCCTCCACCTTTAGTCTGTCTAACAATTCACAGCGTCCGTTGGCACCAGTCCCAGCTTGGACAACTCCAGCAACGTCATTCCCCCAGACTGCATCTTGCCCAGCATCCTTGGCCATCAAACAGGAGACTTCCCTCCTTAACCGGCAAGTGCCATGGACTCGGATGTGTGCCTTCTGTGATGCCTTCGGTCACTTTATGGGTGAATGCCCTCATGTCGAGGAATACATCCGGACCGGTAGAGCTAGCAGGGGCACTGACAACCTTCCTACCCTAAAGTCTAGACTTTGGCCCTTGTTATCTTAGCCTCTAGGAGTTAGTGGCTTGGTTTGGCCTTGGACTATATGGTTTTGTACTGGCGTTTTGTAATGTCAGCACCTGGCTCACCTGCATTTTCCACCCACTGTTTAAGTCTTGTATTGTTTATTGCCACTGTTTCATGCCATCCACACACCTTCCACCACCATTCAATGTTTCTGCTGTAGCTCTTGTCAATCTGAACTGCCAGATTAGCTTGGACTACTTATTGCTGGTCCGGACAACCTTGGATCGGTCCATTTCTGGGATAAGTACACCAAAGGAATATCCAGACCTCATATCCAAGCTAGAATCCCTTTAGGAACAAACCTATTGTGCCCTCTGATCCCCCACTACAAGTCCAGGACTACTTTCTGCTAGTCCTCCAGGCTGTTTATCTGTTTTTCAGCATATTCCTGTGTTTACTAATGTTGTATAGGTCAACAAATTTGCTGGTCACAACCCCAGCACTGTGGAGTGCAAATTTGGGGACCAAGTTCACCAAAACAATGATGGCCTCATTGTAGCACATCACAGAATTCCATTACAGTCACTTGATGCAAAGGTACTCAGTACTGGATGAACCATCACTGCAGTCTTAGACACCAGTTTGGAGATCATTGCCATGCCTAAACAGATATGGATGAACCTTGGACTTCCAGTCTGGTTGGACCATGTCATGATGATGTTGAATGCTAATACTAGTACCAAGTCAACTGTTGGTGTCATTGAGAATCTTCACCTGGACTTTGGAGCTGGTGAGGTTTGTCTCCAGGTCCAAGTAGTCCCCAGGGCTAACTTTGATCTATTACTCAGCTGACCTTTTCATTGTCTTATGAGTGCATTCACTGACAATTTTCCTGATGGCACACAGACTATTATGCTCCGAGATCCTAACTTGGGCAAATATATAAATTGCCAATGTGCACTTGGACCAAAGGATGTCTGTGCTGCTGACACAGTCTATTCTGTGCTAACCACAAGTCTGTTGTCAAGATGGGTCTTGCAGATGCTGATGGACCTTCAAATTTGTTTTTCTATTTGTCTGCCTGATACACTCTGCCCCAGTCTTGTTTTCATGTTTCATATTCAGACTTACCTGCCACTACTCCCTCATCTTTCTATGAGTTTTTGTCATCTATCCAGTCCACTTCATCTTCATCACATATTCTCACACTTTCTTCTCTCTATACCTTCAATCCTGTCTCCCATTCACTGGCTTACAAGCCAGTCACTAAAAAGGTCCAGTCAGTTGTGGCTCCTCTCAAGGAGGAGTACCATGTTCTGTGCCAGTTACCAGACAATCCTCTTGCTGGTCTTATACCATTACCTGCTAATCCCCCAGACTTTGTGCTGGGAACTAGATTCACACAGGAACACTCTGATATACTAGACCTCAACCCAGCCAAATGGCTGTGGTCTGAGAAGCTCAAGTTTGTCCAGTGGTTAGTCTGAAACCACAAGCTGGCCTTTGCTTGGATGAATAGTACTTCCCACTGGTCAAGATCCCAACAGTTCCCCATACACCCTGGATACTCTGCAACATTCCCATACTGCTGTTCTCATGGGATCAGGCAATTCAAATCATCAAAGACTGGATTGCCTCTGGAGTTTACAAACTGTCTGCCACTGCATACTGGTCTCACTGGTTCTGCATGCTCAAGCAGGACAGTAAGACTCTCTGCCTTGTCCATGACATCCAACCCCTAAATGCTGTCATCATCTGGAACTCATCTGTCCCTCCCTTTGTTGAACACCTGGCTGAGTTGTTCAGCAGGTACACGGTCTACAGTATGATGGACCTGTTCACAGACTATGACCAGTGCCCACTGCACATTGACTTCCAGGACATGACTACATTCAACAGTTCACTTGGATCTCATCATCTTACTACTCTCCTGATGGGTCATACTAATGCCATCCAAATTTATCAGGCCAATATGGCCTTCATTTTACAGGATGAAATCCCCATCACACTATGCCCTTCATTGACAACCTACTGGTCAAATCTGGCACTAACCAATACCAAACTCCAGACAGCAACTACAAAACCATCCCTGCCAACTCTGATATCCAGAGATTCATATGGGAACACCTACAGGTAGTCCACTGCATTCTACAATGCCTGCAAAATGTCAGAGATATGGTCTCCACCAAGAAGTTTGTCCTTGCCACTCTGGACACCACTATCATTGGATACAAGTGCATCTTTGACAGTCAAGTTGTGCATGAGGCCAAAGTCCAGAAGATCTGGGACTGACCAGAGTGTGAGAACTTGACACAAGTCTGTGGGTTCCTTGGGACTTGTGAAGTCATTTGTATTTTTATCTGTGACTTTGCTGCTATCTCCTGCCCATTGGTCAATTTGATCTGGAAGAGTGTTCCCTTCAAATGGGGGTGATGCCCAGCACAACATGATGAACCATCTGAAGGACAAGATCATTAAGTCCCCAGCACTCCGCCAGCTCAACTATGAGTCTGGTTGGGAGGTTGTCCTTGCCATTGATACTTCTGTTATCACTATTGACTTCATTCTTTCACAACAAGATGAGGATGGCAAACACTATCTGAACTGCTTTTGTTCCATCAGCTTGATGAGTGTTGAAAGCCAGTATTCCCAGGCTAAACTCGAGCTGTATAGTCTGTTCTGGACACTCCAGGTGTTACAACTCACTCTAGCCCCTAGCCTTTTTCTTTGTCACATGTCCTCATCCCTCGTCCCCATGTCTCTCATACCTCAGAGACCCCTCATCTGTTACACATAGCATACAAGAGATGACTAGGATTCGAGGGAGTTCGACTACTGGGTGATACTCACGAAGAGACCGACGTCCAGTGAAGATATTGAAGTTCTGACAATGATCCTCGGACTTGCTAAGACTTAGGTTGAGTTCTTAGAATCGCTAAGAACACTTCTCAGGGAGTTGGGGAGGACTCGAGATAATACGCTAATATTGCGCAGATCAAGAATAGAGACTACACAGGGTGGATGCTAAGTATTTATAGGGAAAAGGTATTCCTGTGCACAGACCAAGGGTAATTGGTGGAGAATAAGGAGATGACTAAGTGTGAGAGAACCTAGTTAGGAGTATAGTCCATGGGGATAGTTACTAAGGAAACGCTACTAAGGAGATTGTAGAAGGTCCGCCGATGAGGAAATACATCTCAGCAGCTCGAGGGGTGTGTCGTCCATAGTAGGAGACTATGGAAGTAAATCGTATGAGGAGAAGAATACGATGAAAAGGAAAGAAAACTGTAACATTACCCCCTTCATATAATTGAGCTCCTGGCTCAATCAATGACCCATTCCTATGGAAAAGCTCTTCTGGTAGGGGATCCCACTCTGAAGATGGAGCCCTGTTGAGACAGGGAAAGCACCTCGAACAGACAGTTACTGACGACATGCCCAGGCTCATGGCAAATTCCACAATTCCTATGGGGGCAAAATTGTTCTGTATGTCCCCAGTTGTGACAGTGGTCACACTGGAAAAGCGAACATTGAATCATGAGATGACCGGGGGCATAGAGGTGGCAGTGGTTACAGCGGTGTTGAGGGCAGTCCTGAAGATAGTGACCTCGAAGACCACATTGATAACAGATGGTGGAAGGAGTGGCTGGGAGGGGACTGATGATATCAGGCCATGGAATGACCCAAACTGGGGAGGAGAGAACAGTGTTCCCATTGGGAAGATGGATCTCATGTGGGATTGTGCTGATGGGAAAAGTAGGGGGGGTTGGAGATTCTTCCTCGATGATGACAGGGATGATTGGGATAACTTCCATTGCAGTGGGTCCTTCAAGAATGGGGATGGGGATGAAGATGTCTGTGGGAGGGTCTGTGGAGGATTCGGGGTTCGAGGGGGAAGAATAGGGAAAGTCGGTGAGCCATTCAACGAGGGGTCTAGAGCAAGGAGGGGAAATGGGAAGGGGAAGTGGATGAGGTTGGGAAAGGAGAAAATTTTCTACCATCTGTATGTAAAGATCACGTTGTGCATTGGGAAGAGAGGAGAGAGTTCAGTGTAGGGTGGGGTAGATGAGTGTGTGTGGGATTTCTTCGACGTAGATGGAGAAGCCATGGAGGGATAAGGCGTTCAGGGTGTGGTGAGAGGCTTCGCTTAGGGTAAATTGAAGAGTGGGATCAGGGAGATTTTGGAACTCAGAAAGTTGTTGGGTGGAGGCAACTGTGTGGTAGGTGCAAATAAGAGAGTGGGTGACTTCATCGTCAGGGAAGCTTGGGTGGGCTTCTATGGTGAGGGTGAGGGTGGGAGTTTCGAGGACAGCGGCAAATAGAGAAAGTCTTTCTCATTCAGGTAAATACATGGGAAAGGCTTGCTGCGATTGTAGAAGAGATTGTGAAAATGAGAAGGAGGAGGATGACCAAGGGGAGGTGTTCCACAATATGGGCAGAGACATAGTCGAGGGAGTAAGGAGGGTGAGGGGGGAAGGGGGGGTGTGTATTGCGTTTGTAAGGCGATACTCACGAAGAGACCGATGTCTTATGAATGCAATGCATTTCTCAAAGGGAGTGGAGGCATTTATAAGTGGAAAGGATTTTTACCACATGACGAAGGTTTGATTTGGGTTCCCAGGTGTCTTCAGAACATGGGTAGCCTTTCCACAAGGTTAGGAACCATCGTTTAGATTGAGGTCCCTTGTGACTGCAGATTGTTTCAACTTCATATTCTTTTTCTCAGTTAACGATGTCAGGCAGTGGTTGTGGGAATGAGGGACCATAGGTCTGGGTCATTCGATAAGAGGATAGAAGTGTGGCATGGAAGGTGTTGTGAATGCGCCATGTGGGGGGAAGTCGGAGTTTGTAAGATATGGGGGATAGGACATGAGTGATTTCAAATGGGCCGTAGTGTTTCGGGGCTAATTTCCGAGATGGGAGTTGGAGGCAGAGGTTCGTGGCTTCCAACCAGACTTGGTCTCCGACTTTCCACAGGGAGAAGTTGTGGGTAGATCAGGAAGATATCAATTTCCATGCAGATTCATGTGCGGTGAGGGCTTCTTTTCTATTTTCGTCCAGGGTTGCTAGGTGATTTTCAAGTGTGGGAATGAAGGTTTTGCCTAATGGGGGAAAGGTTCTTGGTTCATAGCCATATAGTAAGGAGAATGGGGATTTCTGGGTGGAGGAGTGGGGGGTGGAGTTGTGGTGAAATTCGGCGGCGGATAAGGCTTTTGACCAGGAGTGAGGGTTGTTGGCGCAGAAGATTCATAGGTATACTTCGAGTTCTTGGTTCATTTGTTCGGTTTGACCATTGGTTTGAGGGTGGTAGGTGGATGATAGATGGACATCATATTTCAGGAGTCAAGTGAGTTTAAGGGCGAAAGCTGAGGCAAACTGGGGACCTTGATCGGATATGATGGAGTTGTAGAGGCCAAAATGTTTGAATACGTTGTTGAAAAAAAGGAGGGCTACTCCTGCGGCGTTGATGGTTTTGGTGCAAGGAAGGAGAATGACCCCCTTTGTAAGGCCATGGTCGACCATGACCATGATAGAATTGAAGGAGTTGGATGGGGGGAGATCAGTGATGAGATCTACTGAGAGTTGGCAGAAGGGGATGGAGGAGGAAGAGGTGATGGAAACGAGGGGGGGGTGTGAGGGGTGGGTGTTGACCTTGTTCTGCTGGCAAATGGGACATCCTGCAATAAAGTGTTTGACAAAGGTTGCTAGACCTGGCCACCAAAAGTCGCGTTCGAGGATGGATTTGGTGCAGAAGATGCCCATGTGTCCTGTTAGTGGGGAGGAGTGGATGGTGTGGAGGAGGGGGGTTCTGGCAGGAGGTGGAACATACATTTTGTGGCAGAAGAACAGGTGGCCATTTTCGAAGGTCCAGTCAGAAGCGAGGGAGCAGGGAAATAAAGGGGAGGAGGAAGAAATGGCATCCAGTGCGCGAATAACCAAGGGATCAGAGGAGGTAGAGGATTTGATGAGGTCGGTAAGGGTTAAGTTGAGTGCATTGATGATGAGGGGTTCCAGGAGGATGGAGGAATCAATGTTGTTGGATGAGGTGTCGACATAGTCTCGACAAGAGAGGGCATCTGCTGGTCCCATTTTGGTACCGGGAGTAACTTTCCATCTGATATCGAAATCTTGGAGGAAGAGGGCCCATCGGGCTTGTCTTCAAGAGAGTTTTCATGGATCGTGTAGGTAAGAGAGGTTTTTATGGTCAGTGATTATGGTGATGGGGTGTGTGGCACATTGTAGATAGTGGTGCCATTCAGAGAGGGCAAGGATGACAGCTAGGAGTTCTCTGTCATAGATGTCATAGTTACATTCGGCTGGAGTGAGAGTTTTCAAGAAATATGCCAGAGGTTGGAGGTCCTCATTAGAATCTGGTTGCATTAGGACAGCACCGGTGGCTAATAAGGAGGCGTTGGTCATAAGGGAAAACAGTTTGGAGGGGTCAGGAAGAGCTAGGACGGGGGCGGAACAGAGGGCGGAGATGAGGGAGTGAAATGCATTTTGTTGGAGGGAGGTCCAGTTCCAGGTTTCATTCTTTCCGGTGAGGGAGACCAAGGGGGTGATGATGTCAGAAAAACTAGGGATAAATTTCCTATAGAAATTGGCGAATCCAATGAAGGATCAGATGCCTGTGACCATTGTAGGGGGTTTCCAATCTTTGAGGGCAGAAAGTTTGTGGGGGTCCATTTGTACTTCACTGTTCCTGATGATAAGACCTAAGTATTCCATTGTCAGGGTGTCAAAGGAGCATTTGGAGAGTTTGAGTGGGAGATTGTGTTGGCATAAGCAGAGGAGAACTTGTCAAGTGTGTTTGTGATGGAGGGAAAGAGGGCCTTTAGTGCAGATGCCGAGATCATCCATATAAATTTTCAACCATCTTTCAGCGATCATATCAGTGAAGATGTGGTTCATAAATGCTTGAAAGGTAGAGGGGATGTTCGAAAATCCAAAGAACATCACCGTGGGCTCGAAGAGCCCAAGAGGGGTGATGAAGGCAGCTTTCCATTGATCAGATTCCTGAATATGGATGTTGTTGTACCCCCAATGGACATCCATCTTGGTGAAGTGGTTAGTGTCTTTCACATCGTCCAAGAGGTCAGATATGAGGGGTAGGGGGTAGGCATTCTGGATGGTGTGGGAGTTTAGATAGTGGTAGTCTTGACATGGGCGAAGTGTCCCATCTTTCTTTGGGACAAAGAAGAATGGAGAAGCTTGGGGGGATTTGGATGGGGATCCGCCTGGTTTTGAGATGCTCTTTGATAAACTCTTTCAGGGATTCTTTTTCCTTGGGGTTCAAGGAGTAGACTTTGGCGATCTTTGGGATGAAGGAGTCTTTGAGGTCAATGGTGTGGTCGAAGGGGTGATGGGGTGGAAAAGAGTCATGGGTGGATTCCATAAAGATGTCAGTGAAATCCTTACAAAAATCAGGGATGGTCATGGGAGAGGGGGTAGATTTCTGAGCGATCTCGGTTGAGATGGTTAATCTGTAGATGTTTTCTTCCTCAACCTCTTTCTGGGGAGGGCACTCACAAGGAGTCCTCTCAACTCTCACAGGAGGTGTTTGAATAGAAAGAGTGCATATCTTCCAGTTGATGTCAGGGTTCCATTTAGTGAGCCAAGGCATACCCAGGATGATCTGAGGTTCTTTTTGTCGAAGAATGAAGAGGGTTTCAATAGACAAGAAGGAATGATGGGAAACGGTGGTGGTCACAGTCCAGCAGATGGTCCCGGAGAAATTCAAGGTTCCATCAACGTTATAAGCAAGGATTGGACGATGGACTTTGGAGAGATGGAAATTCCCCTTTGGTAAGAGGCGAGGGTCAATGAAATTTCCTGTGGCGCCCGAATCAATAAGGGCGGAGGTTTCGACGTTTTGTACTTTGACATCAAGACGGAGGGTTGTATTTTTCTGAGATGCTACGAGTACATGGGTGAAATCTAGGGAAGGAGATGTCAAGGCTGCTTCCCTTCTTAAAAATCCTTCACTTTTTGCATGTTGGCAAACTGGATAGCATTCACTTCTTCCCCATCTTTGTCCTTGTCATAGCATATTTTGAGGACCGAGAGGATTTCAACTTCATTTTTGCCCATGGTGCAGAGGAAGTTTACATATTGCTGAAGGGGAGAAGGTGAGATGGGGGTTGGGAGCATTGGCGGGGTGGGGGCAGTGGTGGTGGTGGTGGTTCTGATGTTCTGGGGACGGCTGGGGTTCTTTTTACAATTATGGGCATCGTGCCCAATCGTTCTACAGCAGAAGCATCATCCTTCTTTGACACATTTAGCTCTTTCAGTGGGGGTGAGTTTGGTCAATGTGATGGATGTGTCTATTTCCATGGCGTTTGGGTCTCTGGGGGTGCAGTGATTAAAAGAAAGCGAGGAAGGGGTGGTTCCCACACAAAGGGCTTGAATCCTCATTTTCTGGGCGTGGAAGGCCTTGGCTTTGGTCACCCAGTCAGCAATGGTGGTGGGAACCATTCCCATAGATAGGATCATAGTTGTGAGCTGTTGGTCCAGGCCTAAGGTGAAATGATCAATGAGAGTGGTCTTATCTGCAATGTTGGATTTTCCAGCAAGGTTTTGGAAATTGGTGATGTATCGTTGGAACCCGTCACTAGAATGGGTGATTTTTTGTCATAACTTGGCTAGTTCAAGGTGGGTGGTGGCTTTTACATCATAGGGGAAAAAGGTGGTTTCGAAATCTTTAATGAAATCTTTGAAAGATTTTCCAGTGATGATGGTGAGGTCGGCCATTTTGTCATACCAAGCTTCCGCGAAGGAGGCTCCTCTCCCAGTGGGCATCTTATTAAGGGTGGTCATGATCTTTTTGGGATCTCCAGGATAGAGGTTTTGATTGATCTGGAAGTAGGCATTCATAGCCTTCATCCATTGAGAAGCATCAGAGGGGGTTCCGGAGAAGTCGGTGGGAAGAGCAGCTTTTAACTCAGAGGGCATGGTGGGCAAAGGTGAGTGAGAGATATCAATTGGGCTGTGTTGATGAGGTGGTGGGCTGGGTTGACAAGGAGGTGGGCTCTGTTGATAAAGAGGTGGACTGGGTTGACAAGGAGGTGGGCTCTGTTGATGAGGAGGATTATGTGATCGTTGGGTCTTTGGTGATGATGTGAAGGATGGGTCAAGGAGTGGAGTTCTGCTGGACCCAGCAATTCTTCTGGAAGGTAGTTGATATTGGGTGAGGTCAGGGAGTTCGGAATCGCTATCTCTAGGGGCTTTGAATGATGTGGTGAGATGGGTGATGGGTCCTTCACCTAGAGAGGTGGGACCAAGGAGATTCTTGATCTTTTGTTATGCATAGTATACAAGAGATGACTAGGGTTTGAGGGAGTTCGACTACTGGGCAATACTCATGAAGAGACCGACGTCCAGTGAAGATATTGAAGTTCTGACGATGATCCTTGGACTTGCTAAGACTTAGGTTGAGTTCTTAGAATTGCTAAGAACACTTCTCAGGGAGTTGGGGAGGACTTGAGATAATACACTAATATTGTGCAGATCAAAAATAGAGACTACACAGGGTGGATGCTAAGTATTTATAGGGAAAAGGGATTCCTGTGCACAGACCAAGGATAATTGGTGGAGAATAAGGAGACAACTAAGTGTGAGAGAACCTAGTTAGGAGTATAGTCCATGGGGATAGTTACTAAGGAAACACTACTAAGGAGATCGTAGAAGGTCCACCGATGAGGAAATACGTTTCAGCAGCTCGAGGGGTGCATCATTCATAGTAGGAGACTATGGAAGTAAATCATATGAGGAGAAGAATACAATGAAAAGGAAAGAAAACTGTAACAACACCCAAGACAACCCTTCCACCTGAATATCAACAATTTGTGTCGGTGTTCTCTAAGGATGCCGCTGACCACCTCCTGCCAAGTCGACCCTATGACCACGCTATAAAAGTGAAACCTGACTTTGTCCCAAACATTGGGAAGGTGTATCCACTCTCTTCTGTGGAAAAGGAAGCCGCAGACAAATTTATCGACAAAAACCTAGCAACTGGGAAGATATCCTCATCCAACTCTCCCCAAGCATCCCCCTTCTTCTTTGTCCACAAGAAAGACAGCGGTCTACGACCCTGCCAAGACTACTGAAAACTTAATGAAGCCACAGTCCAGGACGTCTACCCCCTACCTTTGATCTCAGAGCTGATCGACAAACTCCAAGATGCCAAGAAATTCACCAAGTTCGATGTACGGTGGGGTTATAACAATGTCCAGATCAAGTCAGAAGACCGGTGGAAAGCCACCTTCGTTACCCACTGCGGGCTATTCCAGCCTAATGTAATGTTCTTCAGGTTAACCAACTCCCCTGCCACCTTCCAACGATTCATGAACGACTCCTTCCACGACATGATAGCCAAAGGCTGGTTAGTCATCTACATGGATGACCTCCTTATCTTTTCCCCAGACAATGTCCTTCACACCAAACACACCAAATGTGTCCTCCAATGGATGACCGAGTTAGACCTCCACCTGAAGCTGGAAAAATGTAAATTCACCACCAAGGAAGTCGAATACCTCAGAATGATCATCCAACTGGGCCATGTCGCCATGGACCCAGTCAAACTTGAAGACATTTCCAAATGGCCTTCCCCCACCACCATAAAACAAGTCTGATCCTTCCTTGGATTTGCTAACTTCTACAGGTGGTTCATCGCCAATTACTCTACCATTTCACGCCCCCTCATCAACCTCACGAAGAAGGCGCAACCCTGGAACTGGACCCCCAATTGCCAAACCACCTTCAAAAGTCTCAAGATGCAGTTCCTCAAATGCCCTATCCTTCAACTCCCCAACACTGCAGCACAATTCACCATCACCACAGATGCCTCCAAATTTGCCACTGGAGGTATTCTCCAACAACTTGACAAGAACAGGGAATGGAAACCCTGTTCATTCATATTCCAATTGTTCCTCCCCACAGAATGAAACTACAACATTCATGACCATGAACTCCTTGCAGTCATCCGTGCTCTCCAAGCGTGGAAACACTACCTCCATGGCTCTCCCTTCCCTGTCCAGGTCTTCACTGACCACAAGAACCTCACATACTTCCGCAAACCCCAAGACTTAAACCGTTGTCAGGCTCGCTGGCTCCTCGACCTTGTGGACTTCGACCTGAAGTTCTCCTACACCCCCGCAGCACAACTCACCAGCCTGGACGCCCTCTCCCGGCAACCAGACCATCACTCCAACGAGTGTGATAACTCCGACACCACTCTCCTCTCCGAAGACCTCTTTGTCTCCTCCATCAACACCCTCCTCGCCGACCAAATTAAAGACAGCTGCCAAACGGATGCCATGGCCCTTGCCATCCTCCAGTCCATCTCTAGCAAACTCCCTATCTCCTTCCGCTCCTGTCTTTTACTGTGGCAAACCATCAACAGCCTCATCACATTTAATGGCCATGTCTACGCACCCCCTGACACCTGCCAAGCCATCCTGGCTAAACACCATGACCACCTCTCTGCTGGACATCCCAGCTTCCTGAAAACCCATCAACTGGTCTCCACCCATTACTGGTGGCCAGCCATGGCCACCTACATCCGCTCTTATGCCTCCAGTTGCGCCACGTGCCAACAAAATAAAACCAATACTCACCCAACGACCCCTCCACTCGTCCCCATCTGCTCCTCATGCTCCCACCCATTTCAACAGATCTCTTGTGATCTGATCACCGATCACCCTCCATCCAGAGGTTTTGACAGTCTCCTGGTCGTGGTCGACCACAGCCTTATGAAGGGGGTAATTCTCTGCCCCACAAAAAAATCCATCGATGCTGCCAGCATGGCAACCCTCTTCGCCCACAAAGTCTACTCCTGCTTCAGCCTCCTGGACAAAATCATCTCCAATCAAGGCCCCCAATTCACCTCTGCATTTTCCAAAGAACTAGCCAGAATTCTCAACTACAAACTAGCCCTCTCCACGGCCTTTCACCCGCAGACTGATGGAGAAACTGAGCAGGTCAACCAAGAAATCGAAACCTACCTCTGCATCTTCTGTGGAGATTCCCCTGCCTCTTGGGCTGATTGCATTCCCCAAGCGGTGTTCACCCACAACCACCAACCTCACTCTGTAACCAACCAATCTCTGTTCTTCCTCCTCATGGGTTACAAACCTAACCCTCTACCCACCATAGTTTCCTCATCCACCATCCCTGCTGTTGAACTCTGACTTCAACAATTTTCCTCCGCCCGCAATGAAGCACTAGCTTGACACAAACTCGCCCACCAGATGATGGCAGCGAGGTCCTGTCGCCCCTTCACCCCATTCAAAAAGGGCAACCAGGTTTGGCTAGAAGCTCGTAACCTCCGCCGTGAACTCACTAACCCGAAGTTCTCTCCCAAATGGGAGGGATCATTCGTTATCTCCGATGTCCTATCCACAGTCACTTACAGGTTAAAACTGCCACAGACGTGGAAAATCCACCCAGTCTTCCATGCTTCCCTCCTATCACCCTATTGGCAAAACGCTATTTATGGACCCCATTTCAAAAAGAACCCACTGGATCTCGTTGGCAGACAAGTGGAGTACGAAGTGGAAAAGATAATATGTCACAAGGGTGCTTCGGATAAGCACCACTATCTGGTCAGGTGGAAAGGGTATTCCACCAATGACAACTCCTGGCTCCCAGAAAAAGAACTCAAGAACGCACGGACCATCCTATCCACTTATAAAAAGGCGAACCACCACACCTTCCCTACCTAGTTTTTCCTCCTCTATTTCTCCCCCTCTTGTAGTCTACTCTAAAGAAACAACAAAAACAAAACCGTCATGAACAACACCGCTACCTCCCCCACCTTGCTCTCTATTTCTACTATATCCTCATTACGTTCCTCTCCTCCTATCTCTTCTCCCCTTGCTGACCATGTTGTGTCCGCTAAGGATCTACCTATAGAATTCCCTACCATAGCTTCTTGATCGTCCACAGTCTACGACCTCCTCACCTCCGAATTATGCGCCCCCTCCCCAGGATGGGGAAACCCCAGCTCTCCATCCGCTCCTCCTTGGGGCAACCAAACTCCCTCTCCTGAACTCCCCCCAGTCTCCCTTGCCACTATCATCCCCACTCCAATCCTCAGCATCAACATACCCCTGTATGCACACCGCCTCCATAAGGACTACCCATCTTGCGATGACATGCAAGAGCTCTCATCTGCCCTCACCGACTTCCACCTGATGATCCCATTCCAGTCCTTCATCAAGGACACCTCCCCCATTGAGCTTCTATTGAAGCTCTACCTACAGATCACCCGCCTCGGTCTCATTCCTTCCTGACCCTCTGATGCTGACCTTGCCTATCTCAGGTTGGTGATCTCCACCATTCATAGAGAGGCCAGGGCCATCGTCCTCCACCTGGGATATCAGCTTGGAGCGTTAGAGTTCCTCCAAGACCTAGACTGTTACCTGAAAGAGTTCACAGCCCAATGAACTGCTAGGGGTCAGACCACCCCAAGCACCTCTTCGTCCCTCACATCCCCCCTCAACTCAGCCGAACTAGACTTCTTAGCCCAAGTAGAAGCAGAGTGGACTGGCAATGAAGGCTCCACCTCTCTTGACCCCTCGCATCCCCATTACCAGGAAGCGTGCTATCACTGCCACCAACTCAGTCACTTTCGGACCAAGTGCCAAGTCTACCAATGCCTGCTCTGTCTCAACTTCACACCAGGTCACCCCCAATCAAGATGCCCCCTCCGACAACCTCCCACACCCCCCATCATCTCGTCGTCCTCTGGGTCCTCTTGTAATTCCCGATCCCCGTCCACCATCGAAACTGCCACTCGCAACCAATGCCTCTGTGACCTGTTCCACCTCCCAGGCACCACACAAACTGCTGCCCTCGACGAAACCCATCCCCAGTTGAGGCCACTAACTATGGCGATGATGACGAGGCTTATGCTAATATGACTGGCTCCCCCGGGATCGGCTATATCAACCTTTAGAGTTAGGGTCATTGGGGACTCCCCACCTAGTATGGGGGTAATGTTACGACTGTGGATATGTACTACCCTTTTCTTTTCTTTCTTTTACTTAGCTATGTCTTTCTTCATCCTCACTGCCCTCGGACCTCACATATGCCATTACTGCCTTGCATACCGCTTTCCCGGTTCCTTCCTCCTTTCACCGATGACCAGCATTTCTCAGGACCATTGTATTAATAGTCTTGACTCGTCATGACTCAGACCCTTATTGGCTGACTCACTCCTTATCTTTGACACTGACACATCCCCTTACATAACCCCTTCAGCAGTACTATTTAAACCCTCATACTTCCACTTGTATTTCTCTAAGCTTAGTCTTCTCGAATACTACAAGTTACTTTGCCTCCTCTCTGCTTCTTGCGTCATCGTCGAATACTGACACCTAAGACTAAGGTCATCCCCTTGGTCTTCCTTTGAACTTGAGTCAAGGAATCCCCTTGACCTTTCCACAACTTGGTCGGTCACCACCGTCAAGTACCCTTCATCTCCGGTACTAGGCGTTGGACCTATACCTCGTCATACCCGAAGTCCTCTATCGGCATACATCCCTAAGTCCACCTTGCTCGTCCTTCATCGAGGCAGTTACTCACTCGAGATCCTGTCAGTTCTAGCCTGACATAACAGAATCATCCTGCTCAGACTCTGTGTCAAGCAAAAGGTCAGAAATGATGATGATAGGAGTTACAGGAGTCATCAGCAAATTAAGGAGGAATTGTCCAGTACTGGACAGTACCATAGTTCTCATAGTGAGGGTCCAACTAGATAGTGCTTTGATAGTACTCTCATAGTATCTCATAGTTTATCATAGTTGCTCATAGTCTGTTATAGTTGCTCATAGTCTGTCATAGTTGCTTATAGTATTACAACTCGCTAGTACCCCTACTCTTTTCCCTTTGTCATGTGTCCTCGTCCCTTGTCCACGCACCCTCACCGACCCTGCAGGAGAGTCCCCTCTCTTCTTAGCCACTGCAGCAGTACCCTTCGTCCCCTGTCCTAGTCCTCAGCTACCTCCGAGCCTACTCCTGTCTCCTCCCTAGAAACCCTTGTAACCTCCACGTGCGTCCTCATGACTAACATGCCCCATGTGACCACCGTGTCTCCTCCATGTGACTCTTATGCCTAACCTGCATCTCGAGCCAACTGGTACTCTATCATGTCCCGGTCCTCCTTCCTTGCTGTTATCCCAGTACCCCCACAGACTCCCTTATCATCCTAGCTTACATGTTCTCCCCACGTGTCCCTTATCTTTGCCTTGGCACTCCCTTCATGCCCCTGTCTTAGCCCACGCGTCTACTATGCGCCCTCTCGTGTCCTCTCAGCCTCTCGGCCATCTTATGCTCCTCATGGTATGCCTGCTTATTGATGTATCATCCTTCATCTATAGATAGATTCCCTTGACCCTCATGGACTCCTTACTTAGCCATGACTCACCTTGGTCGATACTCCGTGGTCTGTGTACTCCTGTCATAGATATATAAGCATTGTTACATCGGGCTAGAACCGACAGGATCTTGAGTGAGTTAGCTGCCTCGAGCAGAAGACGGATGAGGTGGACTTAGGGGAGTACACCAACAGAGGACTTCAGGTACGGCAAGGTGTAGGTCCAATGCCTATCACCAAAGACAAGAGGTACTCATAGGAAGGTTCTCCCATAGAGCCAAAGTGAGTCCAAGGAGGTTCCTTGACTCAAAGGATGAAGAAGACTCAAGGGAGGACCCTTAGTCTTTAGTGTGTCAATACTGACAACAAGAAGAGTGAGGAGGAGGCCAAGTAACTCATGATATTCGAGAAGACTAAGCTTAAAGAAATACAAGTGCAGATACGAGGGTTTAAATAGTACTGCCAGATGGGTTATGTAAGGGGACACATCAGCATCAGAGATAAGGAGTGAGTCAGCCGATAAGGGCTCAAGTCACAACGAGTCAGAGCTAATAATACAATGGTTCCGAAGAATACTGGTAGTCAGTGAAAGGCAGGAGGAACCAGGGAAGTGGTACACAAGGCAGTAACGGCATACCTGATGTCCAAAGGCAGTGAGGATGAAGGAAGACATAGCTAAGTGATAAAGGAAAAAGAGAAAAAGAGATAAGTGTCCACAGTCGTAACATTACCCCCCTACTAGGCGGGGAGTCCCTAACGACCCTAACTCTAAAGGTTGATATATCCAGCTCTGGGAGAGCCTGTCATGTTAGCGTAAGCCTCATCATTGAAGACGTCATTGACGTCATCATCTCTGTAGTTATGGATTTCGACCAGGGATAGGTTTCAATGGGGGCAGCGGTTCGTGCGGTGCCTGGGAGGAGGAACAGGTCACAGAGGTGTTGGTTGAGTGCAACGGCTTCGATGATGGACAGGGGATCGGGAGTTATGAGAGGATCCAGACAATGATGAGATGATGGGGGATGTGAGGGGTCGTTGGAGGGGGCATTGGGATTGGGGATGGCCCAGCATGAAGTTGAGACAGAGTGGGCACTGGTAGACTTGGCAGTTGGTCTGAAAGTGACCAAGTCAATGACAGTGATAGCATGCTTCCCGATAGCGGGGGTGTGAAGGATTGAGAGGGGTGGAGCCCTCGTTGCCAGTCCAGGCTGCTTCCACTCGGGCTAAGAAGTCTAACTTGGCTGAGTTGAGGGGGGAGGCTAAAGAAGAAGAAGTCATGGTGTTCGGGGTCAACTGGCCCCTGGTGGTTCATCGGGCTTCAAACTCTCACTGGTAACGATCCAGGTCCTAGAGGAACTCTAGTGCTCCAAGCTGGTAACCCAGATGGAGAATGACGGCTCTGGCCTTCCTATGGATGGTGGAGACTATGGACCTGAGGTACACGAGATCAGCGTCCAAGGGTCAAGGTGGGATTAGGCCGAGACGGGTGATCTGGAGGTAGAGTTTCGATAGGAGTTCTATCAGGGAGGCATCCTCAACAAAGGACTGGAGTGGGATTGTTACGCGTAGTGTACAACAGAGGGCTCAAGGTGACTAGGATCGTCTACAGGCGATACTCACGAAGAGACCGACTTCTGATAGAGATTTGGGAGAGGAAACAGCCCTTAGAATCGCTAAGGTTGCTGATCTCAGAGGGACTAGGGATGACTCAAGGAGATATGCTAATATTGCGCAGATCAAGAATGAAGGAAATACAAGAGTAAAGATGTAGGTATATATATACTAGAGGGACTTCCCGCACACAGACCAGGTAACTAGGGGGATATTGGGGAAACGACTAAGTGTGAGAGAACTTAGTTGGAAGGTAAGGGTCCATGGAGAATGAAGCGGAGCGATGAAGTTCTAGGGAAAACAGACTAGGGATAGCATTGAAGGTCCTCCAATAAAGAGGTATACCTCTTGTGCTCAAGAGACACGATGTCCTTGATAAGTGATAAGAGAAGTAAAATGCACAAGCAAAAGAAAGTGATGATAAGGAAAGAAAATCATAACATTACCCCCTTCGTATAATCGAGCTCCAGGCTCGAGCAACCAACCATTCCTATGAAAGAGGTCTCCTGGTGGGTGACCCGACTCCAAAGATGGCGTTCTGCTGGGAGGGGGATAGCACCTTGAACGGACAGTTACCGATGATGTGCCCAGGTTCGTGGCAAACTCCACAATTCCGGTGGGGGCAGAAGCATTCCGTATGGCCCCAGTTGTTACAGTGGCCACATTGGAAAAGCGCACACTCAGTTGCGAGATGACCGGGAGTGTAGAGGTGGCAGTGTCCACAGCGGTGGTGGGGACAGTCCTGACGATAGTGACCTCGCAGGCCACATTGAAAACAGGTGGTGGCAGGAGTGGCTGGGGCAGGACGGAGTATGTCTGGCCACGGGTTAACCCGAACCGGGGAGGAGAGAATGGTGTTCCCATTGGGAAGACGGATCTCACGTGGTTCTGTGCAAACTGGAAAGGTGGGGGGTGGGGGAGGTTTGTCCTCGACAATGACAGGGATAAAGTAGTCGACAAGGGGGGGTTCCTCGGTGGTGGAGATAGGGATGGGGATGGGAGATTCCTGAGCGGGTTCTGGGGTCAGGGAGGAGGGGTAAGGGAAGTCGGTGAGTCGGTCGACGAGAGGTCTGGAGCGAGGGGGGGGAATGGGGAGAGAGAGAGGGCGAGGTTGGGAAAGAAGAAAGTTTTCTATGTTTTGTACGTACAGGTCTCTTAGCACGCGGGGGAGGGAAGAGAGTACTCATCAAACTGTGGGAAAAATCAAGGTATGGGGGATTTCTTCCACGTAAGTGGAGAATCCATGAAGAGATAGAGCTGTTAGGCAGTGGCGGGAGGCTTCGTTCAGAGTGAAGCATAGAGTTGGGTCGGATGGGGTTAAGGTTTCGGTGAGGCATTGGGCTGAAGCAATGGTGTGATAGGTGCAGATGAGGGAATGGGTCACTTTGTCGCTGGGGAAGCTGGGATGTGCTTCAATGCTTAAGGAGAGGGCTGGGGTTTCTAAGATGGTAGAGAACAGGGAAAGTCTCTCTCGTTCAGGTAGGTATGAGGGGAAGGCGCATTGGGAGCGGAGTATGGATCGCGAGGATGAGGACGAGGAGGATGAGAGAGGGGAAGGGTTCCGAGAGATGGGTTGGGACATAGTTGACAAGGG
>JBBPLO010000185.1:17110-28028 GCA_038089835.1 Retiboletus flavoniger
CAACCATCAAATTTTAACCCAAGATTTCCCAACGCTCTTGCATTGTCATACCACCACGTATCCATAGTTGGCTGTATTTTCTCGAGGTGGGTTATGGCAATCACCACCGGGATCGCAATCTGACGCGTTGCGTGGCAGAATATTTTGTATGCTCCTGACATGCCTTCGTTAGCCCTACTTCCTCGGGCGCAGAACACAAGAAGATCAAGCTCCCCGCAACGACGTCTCTCTCGAAGAAACCTCTTGAGGGAACCGGTCGCCGAGGTCGACCACCTGAACAACCTAAAGCCTGATGCTTTGTTCAACCCCGGGGTATCCCACAGCCTATACGTTCTTCCCTCGATCGATACGTCGTAAGAAGCGAAATCGCTCGTGCACGGTGTTGCATCAGGAGAGGCCGCAGCGTAGGGGCGATCTGCGATGAGATTGATGACTGAGCTCTTTCCCGAGCCGGTCTCTCCGATGAAGATGACATGGCGTGTCTGTGACCCGGATGGTCAGTATCGCGATGACGACATGCGAGGGTACGCCAAGTTCTCGGACCTGCGCCATTGGGATTCCTGTACCTAGGGGGATTCACTGGAGGAACTTGGGGATCGAACGCGACGACCTCGATTGGAGTGCTAGGGATGACCGTAGAGAGGTTGGTTGTCCTTTGCAGAGAATGGGGAACGTCGCGGCAGTTTCCCAGACCGGATATAGTGCGATCACGAAGTGCAGGTAGGTCGTGTCTGCCGTCATGAAAGGGCATGGTGAAATTCGCTGGTGCTGGGTTGCCGCTCATGGGGTCCCTCCGATTTATTTAGCTAATCCCACTAAACTCACGATGCCGCAGCATTTAGTAAATGCTGCGCTATCGTGAGTTGACATATCGTTGCCAAGCCCAGGTCCAGTCAAGCCAGGGCTTTCAGACCAAGCCAGGCCCGTACGATCACTAATTGACATATCTCCAAATTGCCGACCGGATCGATAACAGAAATTATCGTTGTATTCTCGTACGTACTGCCAGCGGACTCGAGGCTGTCCTTGGAATGCTCGTGGGGGGTTTGGCGCCGATTACCTTGTCGAGCGAGGTAATCTGATATAAGCGCTAATATTTGCATGTGCGATGCGTCCTTGGTGCGAGGAGAAATAACAAATGAATTGATCGTTTGTATCATCAACATATAACACAACCCCTATCACGGTCATTCAGATATCCCCAGTCCGATGGCGTCGACAAGGCTGGTGGCGTATACTCTTTTGAAATTAAGTCACGAATCCCATCCTGTGAAGTCTGTCTAAGCTTAGGGTAGGTGGACAGGCAAGTGATGCAAGCATGACCGTCAAATTCTAACCCCAGTTTCTTCAACTCTCCCTCATTTTCTTCCCACCACTTCTCCATAGTCGGCCCTTGTCTCTCGAGGTGGGTTATAACAATCACCACCGGGATCGCAAACTGACGCGTTGCTCGACAAAAGGTTTCGTATGCTTTGGACATGCCCTTGTCAACCCTGAGTTTGTGGAAACAGAAGACGAGGAGATCAAGCTCCTTGTCACGATGTTTCTCTTGGAGAAACCTCTTGAGGGAGTCAGTGGTCGAGGTCGACCGCCCGAACAGCCTAAAACCCGATGCTTTGTTCAAGCCGGGGGTATCCCACAGCCTATACATTCTTCCCTCGATCGGTACGGTGTAACAGGCGCACGAGACCGTGCACGGCGTCGCATCGGGAGAAACAGCAGCGTAGGAGCGATCTGCGATGAGATTGATGACTGAGCTCTTTCCTGAGCCTGTCTCTCCGATGAAGATGACGTTGCGCGTCTGTGACTCGGATGGTTAGCATCAGGATGTGACGACCTGCGAGGATACGCCAAGTTCTCGGACCTTGGGTTGCGCCATTGTAGTTCTCGTAACTGGAAGAGATTCGAATTCACTAAAGAAACCTGAGGATTGGATTCAACGAGCTCGATTGGAGTGCTGGGGATGACAGAGAGGTTGGTTGTCCTTTCTGGAGAACGGGGAGCGTCGCTGCGGTGTCCTCGACTGGATATAGTGCGATCACGAAGTGCAGGCTGGTGGAATCTGTTGTCAAGGGCTATGGTTTAATTCGCTTTGGTTGGTGGGCGCTCATAGCGCCCCCTTTTGATTCGTTAGACGCAAATACTACTCCATGGTGCCAATTTGTGAGACTGCTGGCCGGATCGATAACAAAAGTTACCATTTTTTTTCTCGTACGTACTTCCAACAGACTCGAGGCTGTCCTCAGATTACCTGTGGAACGTCTGTTGACGATTTCACGATTGAAATACCGTCGACATCTGATATTTAATCTGATGAGGCCCTAGATCCGCGAATTCTTGTCCTGGATTGGTTCGGCATAGTACATTAATTATTGTAGATTGAGCGTAGTTAACACCCTTTGCAACGACAGATATTGCTCTAAGCATACATGCAATTACATTACAAGACATCAAGAGCCACTAGCCACTAGTCAACGTTCAACTGGCGTTATTCGAGTGTCTGACAATAATCCAACAATAATGCTACCACCTGTAACCAGATAGCAGAGTTGATACAAGATACATCCAGATAACCCCAGTCCATCCTTCTAGATCATTCTGTCTTCCAGCAACATGAAGGCGCTGTGGCGAATTCTCGCACTGTTCGCGAGGGACACAATTCCGGAATATCAAGTCCCGGACAGCACCCTGCGAATAAACCCGACGCGTGCGAACGAGTACAAGGTCGCGAGGATCATCATCGATGGAGGTAATGCATGCATGATCAACAAATTCCATGCTATGTTTTGAAAGGTCAACGGCGTTCCTGTGCCACCAACTGTCCATATCTCCACGCGAGTTCTCCAGCCCGGTTACAACGATGACCATGGGTACAGGAGTTTCGCTTTCGCGGGTCGCTGAGCGTACCGACTGGTAGTGACGGACCAACGCTCGTGTGGCTCTGGAGGCGCGAACGCAGTAGATCAAAAGAGAAGGTTGGTTATTTTTGAGGTGATGTCGAAGAAACCTTTTCAAGTTCCTTTCTGCGATAGCAGCTCGGAAAAGTCCAAAAGAACCTCCGTCGAGACCGGGCGTGTCCCATAGCCTGTATTTCTTCCCATTGATGATCACATCGTACGGATGAGTACGGATGGTGCATGCGTCCGCATCTGGAGAGGTCTTTGCAACCTGCGAGCCGACGACGAGATTGATGATGGAACTCTTTCCTACACCACTCTCCCCAAAGACGATCACGTTTTGCACAGGGCCTGATCCTTCCTAGAGAGATTACCGTATAAATACAGAGTACACTCAAGCTCGAGTAAAAATTACTGTGGAACTCGACTGACCATTAGAGATAAGGGTTCCTGGTGCTCGACTCTAGCGAGAGGAAACCCCAGGAAAAGCAGCCAGTCGTTAATTTGTTGGAAAACGGAGCCAAAGTGCGATTGCCCGGACGGGTCCTACGAGCAAATGGACAGCACTGGGCCGTTGTACTTGGCGTGAGGACCATGCCCTCTCACGCTCGAGCAGTTTAGCCCTAACACGTTGACGAGAAAGCGTAGATCTGGACTCTGGAGTCACGGTGGGAAGAGTGTGACTGTCGGCATCGCGCACACGAGGCCCTTAAGTGACGAAAATGTGGCGCACTGATGAGAGGGATCTAGAACACTAGTGACATTGCGAACAACGTATCAGTGATGCAGAAAATATGACAGTGGCACATGGTCATTTACCAAGACGTTCAAAACCTCTGTCTCAGTGCCTCCAGGAAGATTGATTTTGCTTTGGCACCATAAGGCTGCTCGCGGCATGCTTGTCACAGCATGATTTCGCCCAAGTACTTTCATACCAGATTTTCTATCTCAACAAAAACTGCTTAGAATGAGCCCGTTCAACTTCGTAGAACCAATGAATACATCAGAGATCTCATGTGTACTTTTGAAAAAAAAGCGAGATATGGAAGCTGTGGATGTGTTTGAAAAAATTGCCAACCTGACGAAGTGGTAAAACTCGTGGTAAGCAACAGGTCTAGTATATGACACCATGCAGATGCAAGCCCAAGGCCCATCAGTGGGCTGGCGCATTTTTATCAAGGGCCCCGAGTCGTATCACCGACCTCATCGCGAATTAGAACACATTGCCAACAGGGTATCAGCGGTGCAAGAAATATAACACGTGGAAGTTCACCAAGATATTCCTCTCTCAGACTGTCTCAGCGTCGCCAGGCAGATTGAGTTTGCTCTGGTACGAGAAATAAATGTTCCAAGCGGATTAGGCTGGGATCATGGCCCGGTTGATGTTACCGAGGATCGGGTCGAGCCAACCCCACGAGGCGTTTCATCAATGTCGAATTCCTGGCCGAGCGGCCGAATAACACGTTGCAATACATCCGAAGGTAGGCCTTATCCAATTCCACCCACTTTGCGCCGTTTCGGACACGCATAATAAAGATACAGGTCACAATTTTGTTTTTCCGAGGATGAGGACAGGTCATGAGCGTCCATGCAAACCAACTATCCGAGGAGATCCTTTGCAGTTCGACCCTACTGATATGACGAGTCTGGGTGCAACCAGTTTGTAGCCCACTCGATGGGCGTCCATCGATCAGCTTCAAGTCAGCAACCGCATGGTTCGCCATGAGGCAGCGCTGTTTGCGCGTTCCTTGAGACCTTTCGATTCAACCTCTAGCGTCCAATCCTCCATCGTCCGAGTCCTTCTGCAGAAAACCTCAGTTTGTCCTAGGCGATAAATTCATTCTCATCTGTCATGGAGCGACTCGTATTCTCAAAGGTCAACTCCCATTGCCATGAATTCTTGTCGTCACCCCCGTTGATGTTCATCGTCTGTGTCGCTTTTGCTCTAGGTAGCATCTAGGCTTTCAAATTCCTGGCGATCCACGCCAGCACAAGTGGACGGGTCGCAGCTTTCCGGGAGGCAAAGCCATCTTTTCAGAACTTTTTCCCATTCCAACACGAACTTGCTCGCAACTGGGGCCGCTGAACCCAGAAGCGAGCATGGGGCTGGTAATGTTCGAGCGAACGACCATCCTCTAGTAGAACTCACGAATGGTTTTCCCAGAATATACAGATACGTCGCTCACAACGCAGCCTCGCACCATTAACGTCGTACTCTTCGGTGAAACTGGTGTCGGGAAAAGTTCCGTCATCAACCTCATCGCTCGAAAGGAGGTTGCAAAAGTCTCATCGGACGTCAATGGTTGCACTATGCAATCTACCCGATACAATATCACCTTCGATGACATGAATTTCTCCATCTTCGACACCATCGGCCTCGAGGAACCACAAATGGGGGTGAACGGCTACCTGAAAGCTATTGAAAAGGCGTACGAGCTCATCGCGAATCTAAGTGCCGCTGGCGGCATCCACCTGTTGTTATTCTGCATGCGCGGGGGGAGAATAACGGCGACTACGCAGAGCAACTATCGGTTGTTCTGTGAGTGTCTCTGCGGCACAAAGGTACCCATAGCGCTCGTCTTCACCGGCCTCGAGAGGGAGGTGGAAATGGAGAACTGGTGGATGAGAAACAAAACCCATATAGAACACTACGGCATCAAGAGCAATGGACATGCTTGCATTACAGCAGTCCAGGACGACACTCCCGGAGAAGATCTCAAGTTCACGGAGTCGCAAAAGAAGATCCGGGAGCTTCTGAGAGAGTGCGCTCTTAAAAATGATGCCTTTTCACCCGATTCGCACTCTTGGTTCGCGAGACTTGGGAGGGGGATGAAGAGTTTCATCGCGAAGCATAGGAGCCCGAAAAAGAGGGATGTTATGAAGGTATTGACGCAACGTTGCAAACTGGACTACGATACCGCAAGGAAGATCGTAGATATGATGGAGAAAGGCGATACGGAGACGAAGGAGGGGCACCAGGACGCGCAGGACGGTGTCACGACTCGGCCTCCTATCGATGGGCGCGACACCACAAGCAAGATCGCAGATGTGGAGAAAGGTGATACGGAGAGGAGGGATGGGAACCAGGACGCGCAGGAGGAAGTCGTGGCTAGGCCTTCTATTGACAGGCACGACACTGCAAGCAAGAGCGCAGATATGATGCAGAAAAGTGTTACGGAGATGCAGAGCGGGCACCAGGACGCGCTGGCGGGTATCATGATTAGACCTCCTATCGACGGGCATGATACTGCCAGCAAGATCGCAGATATGATGGAGAAAGGCGACTCGGAGACGAAGAACGGGAACCAGGGCGTCGTGGCTATGCCTCCCGTCAGTGAGACGCAGGGAGAGGGTGGGAGCGGGAAGAACGCGAAGAACGTTGCTCCACCAAACCAAGCCGTGCAGGATGAGGGCGAGGTTGCAAGCAGGCGCGTATCGAAAGACCACCCCCTGCCGAACTTGCACAGCGGCGTCGAGGCTAGGCCTCATGTGATGCGGGGGGAGGATGAAGATAGGAAGCAGAATGCAAAGAAATACGGTACCCAACCGAACCAGCACCAGGATGTCGAGGCTGTGCCGGATGAGAATGAGGCTGCGAACAAGAGCGTAGCGGAAGACAATACCCTACCGAACCCACATGGCAACGTCGAGGCTGGTCCTGCTACTGATGAGACAGAGCGAACGGATGAGAGCGAGGCCGGGAGAAAGAACGTGGCGAAAGCTTTACCTCTTGTCGATGGAATCGTTGGTGGCAAGCGACCAAGGAGGAACGCGACCAGTGTAGATCATTCCCGGCATGCAGCCATACCACCGCAGGCCATCCCCAAGCCAGTCGATAACAAGTGGCGACCGGGCCCGAGGCAGTCCTCTATCAGTAACGGTTCCCAGTCTTGACTACATTTTCACTGTACTATATGTAACTCAAATTTTCACGTTCAAGATTTGGCTACTTGATTTCCCGAATAAGCACTGTAGTCTACGACTGCGATGACTACTAAGTCTGGCACTAAGTTGTTCATTATGCATTTAAAGTAGGAACGACTATCTTAGTCTCTGCTTATCTTCTTGACCCTCAAAAATTAGACTACTGGTTGGGAACGATGTTAGCTTCGCGAGTCCAAATTGTTCTGAGTAGACGGTAGGGGGATATAGAGTGCACAGGGAGCGATCCCTACCATCTACAAAAAGTTCAAGTGCTACATACGTCCAATAAAGAACGACTTGCTATGGCTACAGAACTTTTGGAACTTCGTTACCTTTTCCTCGAATTTTGTCAGACACTTCTCCTCGACGAGCGCGGCCAAGGCTTCGTCAGCTCTTTCTACCATTTCCTTTGGGCTGTCAGGGCCAGGATAGTAAGTCGGATTGGCAATTATTTCAGCACTGTGTGAGGACGACAAAAATCTCCACATCTTAGCCGCAGCCACATGGTTATCGATTCCTCCGAAAACGATGATAATCGGACACGTTTCTCCACCGAACGCTACGTGGAACTGCTCAAGAGTGGTCCACGTTCGGTCCGGCTGAGAATGTGCATCAGCGTAAAAGATGAGAAGATCCGGCCGCTGCATCGTCTCCGCGCAAACTTTTGAGTCCCCAAGTACCTGCCGTGCATCAACATAGAGACATCTATATTTTCGGTCGTTGATATAGGTCGCCCAAGATTCTGTCATGACGGGGAACGGGCGGACCCGGTTAGTTTGCCCCGTGGCGTCACAGATCATGATTAGAGCCGCCACCCTTTTCTCCGATGCCTGAAGTAAAGCACGAACATCAGGCAAGGAAGCTGAAATCAACGAGTCTTCATCCGCTCTCCAGGTTACGGCGTCGAATTTCGCTCGCACGAGATTGCGAAGCACATCTCGGGACTGCTTCAGCCGATCTTGGATAGCGGGATGATCGCTATGTATTGTGGTGACGCATGCATGAGCATCGAATCGCATGCCATGTTTGATCAAATCCTTTTCGTGTTTGGACCACCATTCCTCCATGTCTCCTTCATAGTTCTCTAGCCCAGTAACGACCAAAGCCACTGGAACTTTCTTGCGGCATATTGCGGCATAGAAGATATTGTAGTTTCTGAGCAGCGCTTGCCTGACTCTGGTACCGCGGATGCAGTACAGGAGTAGATCGATGCCGTCCCGTCGAGTTATCTGGTGGAGGAAAGCCTTGAGACTCCTCTCTGCTTGTGTAGCTGGCACAGTGCCTTCAGTTCCTTCGTCCAGCCCGACGGTGTCCCAGAGATTCACGCCGAGGCCATCGAGGAGGACTTGGTAGGCCTGATACCGAAATGTGCACCCAACAGCGTCATTCGAAGTCTGGGTGATTATCTTCCCTGCGATCATGTTGATGACTGACGACTTCCCAACGCCGCTTTCGCCAAATACGACGACATTTCGTGCTCGAGGCAGGTCGCGCTTTGTAATTGTCAACGACGAGTCAGCCAAGCAACCACCAAGGCATGTGACACTTACATCGGTATCAAGCATGAATTGGGGGAAAACTGACTCGCAGGCACTCTGCACACACGAAATCGGGGATCCAGGGTTACAGAGAGAAGCCTCCAAGATAGTTAGTCTGTCAAGGTGCCCTTGAATATCCTGTAAAATGTCAACAAATAGGAAGTTATAGGGTGCCCAACGTCTACGACCTGTGGTTCTTGTAGTTCTGCATTACTAAGTTGATCCCGCACTGGGAGTTGAATGGCAATCCCCTTGAATGTTGTTAAACTACATGACTGCTGAGCATTGTACTGCATACAACCGCTTACTGGTAAGGTTGCCTCGTTATTAGGAAAACTCTGTCCGCCAAGCCTCTTCATGTTCTATTTGTAACAAAGTTGCGATTCTGGCCAGGATCTGAGCTCAAAGTGCGAGTTCTCGCGGAGGGAACCAACGATTCCTATGACCTGAGGCCCGAGCGTTGCAAAGCCGGGTCCTTGAACGGAGCCAACACATGCCGAAAGCAACACCATTTCAGGTAACTGCCGGTGTTGCAAATTCAACGGGACAATGCATGAGCCACTAGTTTTGCTCAAACTTAACTGAAACACCGTGATCGGCACAACTTGAAGGATGAGCACAAATTAGATCCTGGCCCTTCAGCGCGCCCATAATACCGACATCGCTCCAATCCCTTAACCCTGGGCCAGCCTCGTGTTACACACGAGGAGTACTCGCGCTGATCGGTAAACTCATATTGAGCAGCCTCTAAGGTAATGCCTTGCGAAGTTTCCCAAGACAATTGATCAGCGGCACTGAGAACGTCTCGAGCGGGTCCATTGCTCCAAGTGCTCCATACAGTACGTGCCAGCTAGTCTCCTCGCAAAACTGGACCCAGGTATCTGAAAGCTTGGAGCATTCGAATGAGGTTTTCCAGCTGACGAGCTAATTATTATAGCACTCCATGCCCCCAAGCGATGTCGCTCAGAATATCATCATATTCGGAGAAACTGGTTCAGGAAAAAGCTCGCTCGTTAACCTCATCATGGGTCAGAACGTTGCTGCAATATCTCATGGGACCGATGGGTGTACCCTGGATTCTACCCTATACGAAACCGATGTCGGGGAATATCATCTCCGTATTTATGATACCGTGGGCTTAAACGAGCCTCAACTGGGGGCTGAACATTATCTCGCCGCAATCGAGAGAGCTCATCGGTTGATAACTTCCCTGAACGATGCCGGCGGTGTTCACCTGCTCGTGTTCTGCGTGCGGGGCGGCAGAATCACTGCGACCACCCAACATAACTATCGACTGTTCTACGAATTCCTTTGCTGCCGCCTGGTCCCCGTCGCACTCGTCATCACAAACTTGGAGTCTGAGACACCGATGGAGCTGTGGTGGCAGCGGAACTCACACGAGTTCGCCAGATTCGGCATCGATGTCATGGCGCATGCGTGCGTCACCTGTACGCCGGGTTATGGCAACATGTATGCGGACAAATACGAAGAATCCAAGACCATAATCTCGGATCTTCTTGCCAGCTGTGCGACGGAGCACGCTTACACTCTCGAAACTCGAACTTGGTTCACCAACTTCTCAATCTATCTCAGAAAATTGGTCTATGCTCAGCACCTTCATAGCAAGAAGCAAATGATGCGCATGTTGGTGTCACGTTGTGGGATGAATTCGGATGATGCAGAAGTTGTGGTTCGCAGGGTAGAGCAGGATGGTTGGGAGAACAGCCAGCGGAAGGTATCACGATGTACTACCCAGTGACCGCATGTAAGTTATGCACACCTAGAATCTTGGTTCCCGTGTTCACTATTTTGAGTTTCCTTACGCCATATAGATCCTCTCCGTCTCCGTCGGGTGTATAGCTTACCAGAGAGGAATATCTGGCATGAAGTTACGCCTATGATGTGAACGTGTCTGGCACTGATGCCGGCGCAAATGATGCCGGCGCAAATTTGTACACTCAGGCCTCCTGACATCAACGAGGCGTTGTGGGAGAAATAGCCAATTTCTCCGTGATCGATTGATCCACGAGTGAATGGGTGAGGTCGTTCGATCTGAGTGGCACCACAAATACTCCTTACTATCGCGCTATCTGAGTCGTTATCAGGCGAGACATATCATCCAAACTAGACACTCGACTCATTCCCCACCCCGCTCTAGCCCTCCCTCCCCCGGTACTGTTACCCTTGCCTTTCAGGATCATATCCGACTTCGCTTTCCTGTCGCACCCTTCATCTCGGTAGAAACGACCATGGCGAGGCACTGCGCCACTACTCCCCTTGCGGGTGTGCCCCATGGGGATGAAAAAGATCCATTATTGAACGAGAGCAGGGTCAGAATCTGTCTCCAACACTGTGACGATTGAGGCTGAATGTACCCTTGTGTCGCTTCTCAGAGTCAGACTCTACCCATGCCGCTGACTAGCGAGCCTGAGCCGATGCAGAGCCGGTCCAATATTGTACTCTTTGGAGAAATGGGGGCCGGCAAAAGCTCGGTCGTCAACCTCATCATGGGTTGTGACGTAGCAAAAACGTCGTCTGGTGCCTCCAGCTGCACCTTGG
>JBBPLO010000186.1:12544-24548 GCA_038089835.1 Retiboletus flavoniger
CAGTTTCTTGGCCAAAACATGTGCAGAAAAAAATATTGTTACATTGACATTTTGAACACGTACAGCATACAAACACGAACCCCGAGAAATAGAACAGATCATCGCAATTACGCGGGTAATGTCATCAAGTTGCCCTCCTGGCTGATGCGGCCCAATCTACTTGCTTGCACATCTCATCCACCAAGTATTTGGCTGCTTCTGCATTCAACCCACAAGCCTGGAGGCGGGTTTGCCAATATGGTGGCTCATATCCACGATGAAACCCGATACATTTGGAGACTTCGAGTCGAACATCTGGGGAGTCCCCACACACCTTCACGGCACTGTCGAGCGTGTCGCCAATTGTTGGCATGTCAGGGGGAAAATAAGCATCAAGATGATCAGGATATGGAGGGGGAGGGCCAATACCAGTTGGGCGAGCGTGATCGTCACGAAGCACGTATAGCGGGCTATCCTCTCGCACGACGTCATGCAGTAGATGAAGCTCTCCATTAGATTCCTTCCAGTGTTGTCGTGACAAGTCTTCACCGATTATGTCGGTGTGCTCCGAGTCATTCGAACTGGGAACAGGGCTGGGGATGGGCTGGATCGGCAGTGGACGCACAATAGTAGATGACTGCAGAACAGAAGATCGCACAGGTGTGGGAGGCTGCTCGATTGGCAGATTTTTCCTCGGCGCGCCGCTATCTGAGTCTACATCTTGGTCATCAGAGGGGATGGGCGGCAAGGGTGCATTCGGAGGAGTGGTCCTTGGTGGTGTTACTCGGCGGAGGCCTGGTGACATGGGACCTATTGGCTGAGACATAGAACAATACCTAGGATGGAAGTCTGACTCATCCGAAGAAGTCGGGGGTGAATGAGGAATACTTCGTCGCGACCGAGTACGGGGGATTTGTATTCGTGGTGATGGAAGTGGGGAAACGGGTCCATAGGACAAACGACTAACAGGATCAGGCCTTTGGTCAGGAGAAGAAACTGGTGACCATGGAAATTCTGGAGGACTGCCCGAGGGTGGAGTTATTAGGCCGTGAGATTGATAAGAGGGTGCTAGCAGGTTGGACTTGTAGCGATATCTGAGATGAAGTTCTGATTCTTCCGGAGATGACGTGATTGGTGAACTAGGGCCTGGCTGTAGTGTCCGGTCGCGAGGGATTTGGATTCGCGGTGAACGAGAGGGTGGAGCATGTGGAACTCCTTGAGGAAGTGATTGTCGACTTGTGTTGGATTTTCCGGAGAGGATTTCCGACATTTGCGAGTTCCCCGAAAGGCGCGAAGGAGAGGTCGTCGGACTGATCTTGTATATTGAATCCGTTGGAAACTCATCTAATGAGGAAGAAGTCAAGCGAGGTCCTGTATCGTGAGGTATGGAAGTTCTGAGGGAAGCCGGTGATTTGAGTGCCCCCGTGTCTTGACTTCTCCTGATGGAATTAGGGGGTGGAAGATCTGGAGACTTAGGCAGGAATGTCTCGGCTCTGGCATCACGGAAAGCATTGTGCAGGGAGGCATCCTTGATGAACTTGGAGGGCGTCAGCTGTGGTCTTAGTTCAAGTTAACAAGCTGGGACGAGCCTTTGATTCGATATCTCGTAGTTTGGTCAAGATGTGCTCGGTGTTACGACCTTTGTCTTGCTTGTGTCGAATCCATGTTACTAGGGCCCGCCTGGCCCTGTCAGTGTCTCTCCCACAATTCGCTAGTACGGCGATGACCTATCTTTAGTGTTAACATAACAGCATGAAGGGTAGAGATCTTAGATCAGACCTCGACACGAGTGCCACCATTGAAGCTAACGGGGTCACTAAACATTACTAGCGCAATGGGGCAGTAGGAGGGCGGAAGGGATATGAGGGTGAGGGGAAGCGCCGGGACGTGGACCAGACTGATCCAGTCTCGTCAGGACTATAAGTATGCATATATGTTTAGAAAAGGAAACATTGAAATACAGCAGAATTCAGGTACACAGCCCGCCCTTTTTCGCACACAGCAAGATGACAACGCTGTACAAAGTTATCCTTCGGTTTGCCGCGATCCAATCCCAAAATTGCCGGACACACGTTCGTCCAGGGACCCCGGAGACTCCTATCGCCCAGCGATTGACTGAAATTTCGATTGGCAAGGATTACAAGTGCACAAGAGAATCGGACAAGTCAACTGCCACGGTGCAATAAATCATAGCCCGGTACCTGATTCTGTGAAAGGCGAATGAGGTACCCACCACCCTCCGAGGAGTAATAAAGCCCGCATGAGAGGAGCCTTTAGGGCTAGGTCGTCGTTTTGATGCGAATCATGCATGCATACATCATTGATGCCACCATGTATCATATATCATCGTTGTCCTTTCCATCGGTTGTGGCAGCGCACCGACTTCACACCACAGCCAATTATTTCCTTTCTACTTCCCAACTAGAATGAGTTGGTGGGTTTACCAGGGACTGGGGGGACGTGTGATTCGTGATGGAGGAGCTGAGATGCTTAGCCCAATCGTATCGGACACTCTAGACTAAACGGACAACTCGCAACGACTTGGAATTTAGAATTATAGCTTCCAGTAACGTGGCGGGTCCCGGGCCGCCACGAATCCCACTGGCAAGGTTACAGTTGCAGCTGCTCCGTCGAGCTTGATGACTGAAATTCTTCAAGCCGCCAGCACATGTATTTGGGAAAGAGTGTGCCCTTGCCTTTGGTGATGTGACAATCTAACGTCGTCGAGTATGGTTAAAACGGACACGAGACAGGAGAGTGCTGTCTAGTGTAGGGTAAAGAGTAATAGAAGACCTCGGAGCTGAGCTTGATCGGATGGCAAGTAGGGATAACTCATGCACAAATGGACACCAAATGTGCATGTCAATGACAGCGAGATATTTGCGATGGCTTCGTTCCACAGAAGTACCACACAAATACAAAACCATTATTGATCAAACAAGTAGAGGGAATATGCTGGGGTCTGCGAATTCTAAGACTGTCCTCTCGTGGGCAGGCCAAAGAGTCAAAGGGATGGACTTGTTCTTTCCACTATGAACCCCGAGTCCGTGTCCGATTCCCAGTCGTTGCACTCTGATAGTGCAGCGGGTGGGAATCAGATATGTAGTCGTGCGACTCGAACGATGCAGTGTCTCAGCCCAGCTGAGGATATGGACTAGTTGTTGGAAATCAGCCCGCCGACACCGTAGATATGTTTTACTTACATCAGCCACTTTCCTTATCGGGCAATGCCCGCGCACTTACAACGCTTACGCTATGAAGATTCGAACAGGAAAAAAGTTAATGGAATTTTATATTCCGTATTAGGATTCACAGTATTACCTAATCATGTACTTCCTACACAAGAGTAAGGTCAAGCGCGTCGCGAGGACTCAGCTTGTAGTAAGACTTTGTTACATCTGGTCACTGTTTTACCGAAGTAAAATAATCCACTGCCAATTCAGCGATCTTTTGTTTAACAGTTGCCCTCATGAAGCTACATACTGCATGGCACGACTTTCGGGGTGTCGTTCGGATTCGGATATTGCTCGAAAGGCACGTGTATTCTGCTGTGACTTCATTCTCGATGACGTCGTTTTTTTTCGCTGATAGGAGTATATAAGCCAAATCGTGCTTGCACCTCTTGACCAAGTTCTTTTCTTTTCCTTGCCCCCTCCCTGCACGAATGTCTTTGCCTCCAGCACCCCAAGATATCTCAGAGCAACCCCAGGCGGGTTCCGTTACCGCGCCGACAGACAAAGACGCGCAGGCCACTGATGTCGACAGGAAGGTATGTTGAGTATTTTCTAAACCAATCCCGCACGAGACACTACTAAGCAAATGTTGAGATTCGATTATATGGAATCATTCAGGCCTTCAGGCAAGGTCGCATGCCTGATAACACCCAAATCGATAAAGCATTGTCGTATCTCCGAGAGGCTGAACCTGTTGATATCGACAGGCTATCACCCGATGGAAAGAAGCTTATCCAAGATTGTCGCGATATAATCGAAACCGCTCGTCTCATTGTGAAGCAAAAGAACTCCGACGAACTTTTTCAGAACTTTGTCTGGCATACCCGTGACATAGACACGGAGAGCGCCCAGGCAGCTGCCGAGGAAGCCCCCCAAGTCGACCGCGGCAAGCTGACAGAAGATAGTCGTGTAGGTGCGCGCATACACCTATCTTCCTCGACTCATTGTGTCTGATTTACTTTCATCTAAGCTGTGCGACATCTTCGTACCATGCTTTCGCTCATACTCACGAACTCTGAAGTCCGCAAACTTCTCTCGGACTTTTCTGTAATCGGGCGCGACCTTCTGGCGAAAGGCGCATTGAAGGCAGCTGAGGCTCTTCGGCCACACGAAGAGGCGATTTCCGATGTGGGTGAGCCTGCTTCAGCGGAACAATTTGTCACTTCGGGTGGACAAGACTTCAACACCGGAGAGATGCTAATGCATGACGTGGACATGCCGCACGCTGGTGTTCGTGTTTGGCAGCATCCCAGCGCCGATGGACCGGAAGTCAAGACAAGCCACGAAGAAGCAACTGGAGGCCAAGTTCTCAGTGAAGGAAAACGACCAGTTCGGTCTGTTCAAGAGCTCACCACCGACGTGCGTGAACATTCATCGGAGCAGACACAGCAAACTGACCGAAAGGCAAAGGAGTTTGTCGAATCACAAGGGTGAGCTGATCGCTTCATCGCAATTCCGATTCTGACATGTCGCATAGGGACACTGCGGGATCATCACCAGAACCTTCAAAAGAAGAAGTTGAAGGGAAGAAACGTGGCTTCAAGGAACGTTTTAATGGCGTTAAAGTAGGTCGATTGCGTCACATTTCCCGACTTTTCCAGTTACCTGATGTATGCGTTAGGACAAACTCACAGAACGCTTGCCTCCAGAACCTAAAAGACGGGCTGGAGGACTTGTTCAGAAAGGGCAACACCTCCTGATGGATGAGTATTTCCCCGCGGAACGACCAGACCAGTTCATCTATCGTGGCAAAAAGGTCATCGTGGAATGTCAAAAGAACAGCGATTACCAGGACGCGATGAACTGGCTCCTGTCTGTTGCCGAGGAGTATGCGGAGCTCGGCCAAAGTGCGAGAGAGAAAGGGAAAGAGAGTGCGACTAATCTTATCAATGTCTCGAGGTTGCTTTTCGGATATAATTCGTCTACTGACTCTCCTTCAGGATCCGTCTCTTCAACAGACAGTTTCAGAACTCCGACAACTCCTTGAACGCTTCGCTAATGGGAAAAGCATGCAGCTTATTTTCCATTCTATTGATGCCATTAATGACGATGCCCGTCGCGATGAAGAGTTTCGTGCATGGTTCAGGCGCTTAAATGCTTTCATTCGCAAGGTATGTAGCAATCTGAAAAATTGTTCACGCACCTCGATGACGGTTGGTAGGTGCTATTGGAGGCCAACTATGTCCTCGAGGACGACTGTAGTCGCGAGGGCAAAGAAATTCGCGAGTCGGGCAGGAAGTTTTGGGACCAGAAGTACCGGACCCACTTTGATAGTGTATTCAACTCCATTGGCGATTGGTTTACCGCCATGGGCGACGATCCACTCAACAAGCGGTTTGGGGAGGATTGGGCGCGGTTGACTCGGGACCTGCTCTTCGATGATGAAGGAAGTCTTAAGTTCAAGTCGGGATTGTGGTTGGACATCCGTAGTGTGATTGTACCGACACTAGTGGACAAGGTACGCCTATTAACTTCTAAAGCTGCAACTCACCTCAAGAGGAACAGGTTGGATACCTTCCAATTCCACGTATTGAGTACTCCGATGTCGCATTAGACCTCGTCCTCGAGAATCTCACCCTCCAGGGTCGCAATCTTTTTCCGAATATTGTCACTTTGGTCGCTCACAACTACCTCAAGTTCAGCCCCTACAGCAGTATCTCTGACGAACACCATCATGAATTCACGTTCACGTTCACTCAAATGCAGGCGGACATGCGCGACGTCGCCTTCTTCTTCCGTAAGAAGACAGGCTTTCCAAAGGTGATGGATTCGGGGATGGCGGATGTCGTCATCGGAGGATCTGGTCTCACAGCTGTTGTCCACCTCGTCTCGGCAGGCACAGATCGAACCTCTGTTTTCAAAGTGAAGGATGTACACGTCAAAGTCGGTTCGCTCAAGTTCAGCATTCGTGACTCGAAGCACGATTTGTTATACAAGACATTGAAACCCCTCGCGACCGGCCTAGTCAAGCGACAGATTAAGAGAGCGATCGCCGGCGCCGTGAGGACAGGAATGGAGTATGTCGATGGACAATTGGTCTCGGTCAGAGATCAAATGGAAGAGGCCAAATCGAGCGATGAGACAAATCGG
Source organism: Retiboletus flavoniger (assembly GCA_038089835.1). Lineage (NCBI taxonomy): Eukaryota > Fungi > Basidiomycota > Agaricomycetes > Boletales > Boletaceae > Retiboletus > Retiboletus flavoniger. The sequence goes on from JBBPLO010000186.1 coordinate 18,847, forward strand.
ACACAGCTATTGCAAGAGGTGAGTGTCGCAGGCTTTGAGCGTGGCTCGAACTCATCCGCTTCTCCTTGAGTTATTCAAACGTATGGAGGAGCATAGCATGCGGTCATCTGAGAGCAAGTCTCAGTTCAAAGTCGTTTCGAGCAAGCGTTCGTCTGTGATTGACACTGGGCACCCTTCTGGTTGGGTCAATCGTATGTCGCAGAGTGAGGAAAAGGCAGCCACTGGCAGAGATTGGAGGAGCGAAGCGTGCGTGACACATGCTTTATCAAAGAATCTGCACTGATGTGAACAATGATATTAGATTCACGATTTTGTAACAGGTACTTGGCTGTAGCTGGAGATGTGTTTCTGTACGATGTGTCTGAGCCTATTGTTTCGGCTTGATTTGTATAGTACCCGTGTATTGTAGGAGGTCGTAAGCGCAATGAGTGTGGTAGTCATTAGTTTGTTTTAGTTGAACTCGTACGTCAAGCCCGCAGAAAAGCCTAGACTTTGAGAAGTGTCAGCATCACTTGGGTTATCTTTTGTGTCGGCCGCCAGCTTCATGCAAATGAGCGTGTTAAATAGCATTCGGAAGCGAAGCTTAGCCGATCATGGAAGGATGGAAGTCGATAAATGAGTTGAATTAATTTTTTTTCGTGGTTGCGCGCCTCCGACGAGTCGAGCATTAAGAGCGAAATGATTTATGGTATACTCTCAGCGGGGCGCGCCCAAGTGGACTAACAGCGCGGTTGTGAGCGAGCGAGACAAGTTGGCAAGACGAGAAAGGAGCATCGATCAAGGTGAGATCGGCTGTTAACGTTAAGACGGTGCCACCATCACGGACAAAAGTCATCGGCATGTCCCAAAACGTGCTGTGTTATGGAACGCCATGATCTACAAATGGTATGGTGTATCTTCGAGGTCAGGGATTTACAGCCGACCCTTGCATCGCTTGTCAGAGTTTGGCCCCATTGTTACCTTTGCTCTTCAAGTCTCTCCTTCCTCCATCGCCCTCCATGACCAGAACTCGGAGGCTCACCCTTTCCGTGAAGGAGTTCAGTCATCTGGTCAGCGAGTCCCTTGACATTGCTCACGTCTCCCCTTCCCCACAGTCACTCGTTAACACCGCCGTCTTTTCTGACATTCCCGAAAAAACTCATCTCCGATTGTCTTCCTTCCACCGCATCTTTTCTCGTCCCGCAGCCGCCCACGGACAGCAAGAAGATTCACCAGAGAGATCCCCCGAAGACCCTTCCGAGCCGCGTCGTAAGATGGTAGGATGGCCCTTCTCCCGCTCTCCCCGTAAGAATCGTCCTACAGAGGATGAGGACAATGCCGCTGTACGCACTATCCATGTCCACATGTTTGCTTGTTCGTCCGCTCAACCCTAGCAGGACGTCAAGGACCCTGCCTGTCACTCTACGTCCCCGTACTCAGTTACGTCACTCGCCGCAGCGTCAACGTCAAGCCTTGGTTCTTTAGTCCCCGCGCATGAGCGGCTTTTCCAACTCATGTCGCGGGACTCAGACGAACCGAGTCAGCGTTCTAACTTGTTCAGAGTTGTAACTTCGTCCCCCGGAGCGATTGCCCCGCCGCAGGCCAGTGAACCACCGACGGGCTGGGGCCGCTGCGCTGCTGCAAACCCATCGGATCCGATATTTGGTAATGGGTCTGGTACCAGCATCTGTGCCAGTGGCAACCCCAGCGTGGTCGAATTTGCTTCGAGCATTTCAAATGGAACCTGGACATCTTTTCAAGGTAGCGAAGCCTCGCATTCCTTGGCAACTAGCGAACCCGAAAGCTTGGATGAAGAAGATCCCACGCCCCGAGCTTCGACATTTGGTCCACGGGCGACGTCGTCTCCCGCTGAAATTCGAAACGATCCAGCGCTCGCGCAGAGGGGACGTTCACAATGTTTATCACTTGTTGTACCATCGCACCACGTGGATGTTCTCGCCTTACGTCCTGCTGTTGGTGTCGCACCCCACGTTCCTTCCGAGACCGAATCTTCGGCCTCTGCATGCTCTACATCACCCCCGATATCCCCCGTAACGCGGAATTCATCTCCCACGTTTCCGGCGATGAGACCGTCAGGCTCTGAAACGCCTTCACCGCGTGTGCCCCCTTCTACGCCGCCCAATCTACACATTCATGGGGTGTTCCCGCTTAATTCCTCACCCTCTAATCTGGAATCCACATCTGCTTTGGGTTTTTCTCCTCGGCAGCGTAGGCGGGCTATATCACGATCTGTGACCCCACCACCACTGCCTCGACCGCCACCAACAGGCCCTCTACCTGCTGTACCATCATCTGTTCCCCCTGTTCCTCCTCTCCCGCCTCTCCTGAACAAAATATCGATGAACATGGCATCGCATTCAGCAATATCATCGCCTCCGCGCTCAACAATCCCTGGAGCACCGACGAATCCTACCACTGCACTACCTCCTTCGCCTGCAGGAGCTTTACGATTACCCTCGCGACTTAGTTGGGTCAACAGTATTCGCGCGGTCCTCCCTAGTCCGCCGGCATCACCAACCAAGTCGTTCAAGTCGCTCGGTGGCAAAACGCCACTCCTAACCTCGCCGTCAAAAGCGGAGAAAAAGCAACCTAGTGAATTGAAACGACCGACGAGCATCGGTGTCATCGAGGCTGCGGACAACAGTCAAGTTCGCCGTACGAAAAGCATCCTATTGCTTGGTTCGAGATCGAAATCGAACACCTCGTTGGGTACGAAACGTGTCCAGATTCACGCTGACGTGGATTTGGACGCCAGCGCGTCCCGCAAGCCGAGGCGCAAGTCCAGCGCTGCCACTGTCGGCCATCCCATCTTCTCCTCTGGGATTGGTCCCCGGATCACATCCATGGCGAGTTCTGAGATACTACTCCTTCGTGAACGGCGCCATTCCGCCCCCCTCTTGTCGTCGAGCTCGGACACAAACGTACCAAGGGCTTCCGCAGATTGGACCTTGTCGCTCCCTTTCTGTACAGATGTACCTGGGAACAAGATTCTACTGTCGCCGTTGCAGACGCCCCAACTCGAATCGGAGCATACTTTGGAGGAAGTTCAGGGCGAAGATTGGACGCTCTGCATGCCGCTCAAGGTTCGTGTCGACACGCCTACCGCCGAAGCCTCCGAGGGATGCGGCAGCGAGTGTACGCCCATTGAGACGGCCGAGACGGCCGAGGTGCGGACTGTCGTACAATTACCTACACCAAGTCCATCTCCGACGTGGTCCACGCCCCGCTCAGTCGTTCTTCCGTTAGACCCGGAGGAGAGCATGCCCATACCTGTGGACAGACCTGCGTCACCCGCGAGTTTGGGACCGCATGTCGGTGGGTTGGATTTAGCTGGCGGTCGTGGCAAGCGCGCGTCTGGATGGCACGTCTATGGGTGGTTCGATGAAGTGAGCGTGGGAGACGACGAAAGTCATGACGCGTCGACGGCGGCCTCCATCTCGGACGGCAAGCTGGTCAAGAGCCACGTCACAGTGTTTCGGAAGGCGCACGATGCAGCCGGGAGACATCCGAGTCAGGAGAGTATGTCCACAGTGTCGACCTCCGAGACGACGTTTTATAGCGCGCGGTCGAGTTTGCTGGTCAGCTGAACCGACCCGTCGTCCCTGCTTTTCAGGTTCTCTTTTTGCTGTCGCGTGACGTTGTCTCGCAGTACAGACGACCCCTCTTTTCGATTACAAACGTTTGTGATGAAATTGATAGCGTTTTTGCTCATGGACGTGTTGCTTAGAATGCTCTTTCATTACGGTACCTATCGCTATGCACCCCCCCCTTCCTCCCTGATACGAAAACCTTAGTTTGAGTGAGATAGAACTGGTTTGATTACTACGTATGCTATTATATGCCTCGCGTTTTGTGCCTCTCGGGGCAAAAACAGTTATTTCCCTCCTTATATTCTTTGTGCGCTCATTCCGATGCGGGCTGTCTGTCCTATGATCTATGTGGAAAGTTCGACTGTTGTAGCAACCTCTGGAATGGGCATCACCGTCCAGGACGTATCGTCCGAATGTACTCTTCTGCGCGGGCACGAGGGTGACTTGACGTGTCGATCGATCTGATCTCCTGAATGCTTGAGCCCCCGTGGCGATTTCCTCGTGACGAGCCTGCTCGTTCACCTGTGCCCGTCGTGGTGCGATGCGATGGTTGAGTGTACGTGCTCCCGATGTGATCGTGCCGGAAGCCTAAGCTCAGGATAGGCTTCGAGTTTAGCCTCGACGTCGACGTCGACCCGGCAGATACCGCCTTGTGTCAGCCTGCGGCTCGGGCTGTGACACGGTGAACTCTGGATCCATCGTCCGAGAGAAGACACGTTCATTCATAGGTCTTTCGACGCGCCACCTTCATCGGATCCAGATCGGCGTCTTCCTTGGGGAGTCGAAGACAAGTGCCGAGCGTCATGGGATTGTGGGAGCGCTGGACGCGGATATGGGCGCCCGCGTGACATCGACCCCCCCCCAGACGTACGACATGGCTTTGTAGGACCGTGGGTTGGCGCGTCTGGACACACCGGCGATGACGGTGACGGTCCAACCTCTGCTCTAGGCACCGTGGTTTGCTGGGTACTAAGAGCAGGACGTGTTCGCCGGAGCTGTATCCTGCAACGCAGTTCAAAGGAATGTGTCGGGGAGGCTGGAACTTGGGACTTTGGCGCTGGTTTGCCGGCCCTCGTCGTGTCGAGGGTGGCGGAAGCGAACCGCAAGGCCTGTGCAGTCGCGACGACTGTAGAAAGACTCCTTTGGAGCAGGAAGTTGCATCTGCGAGAACACTTGTATGACGTTACCACCTGACGACACTTTTGCAGGCCATTCGAGAGTTACTGTCCCACAGCTTAACGAAATGGGGTGCCATTCTGAAGTCGAACGGCTCGCTTAATCCGCTGACGCTTGGAGGTGTCGTCCGATCACGCGTAGTGCCGTTGCGCGTAGTCATGCCAACCCTAAAGCCGGCGGGCCAACCCAACGGGCCGTAATGATCGGCAAGGTTGGGATACATGGAGACGTCGAATATGACCAGAGTCAGGAGCAGCCTGCCTGTCGGCGGTATAGGTAGCATTATAGGGAGGCTGCGATGGCATCGCGAGTTTACCAAGCTCGAATTACAAACGCGATTTGTTGGCGGTTACCACGGCCAGCCGCCGGAGGCCTAAAGGGCCGAATTTAAGTCGTGAAAGGGGTCCTGCATTATTTGTAAAGTTGCCGTTATGTGTTTGGGCAGTCCCGTTTCGCAGTGCGCCGACGGCGTCCAGGATGGTTATCATCGAGTCAGACGTGCCAAGTTAAAAGTTACTGAGATGCACTGTCAAACAGACCGTAGAGGCGTCGGATGAGGGGACCGTACAAACTATAAACTGGAATCATCGCTTTGCTCGAGGCTTGACAAGGTACGTTTGGTGCCTCACAATATCCGTAGGTTCCCTATGAAGAAAACCTGATTTCCTAGGTGTCAAGGACAGGTGCCGGATAGTGGTCACGTGCGGGCACGTGACGGTAGTCAGCCAATGGGAGCGCGCACCACTTGTAGGCTTTTCGAGGTAGGTCATAAATAACTCGATGATGCCCTCCGCCTTGATCGCACTCGTCGCGCCTTCCCGGATTCTGAGGTGCACCGTACTATTCTCGGGATATAGTCATACAGAAGAATGGATAATACCACCCGAGATAAGAGATAAGTCCACGATGGTGTTCCTCGTCGCAGGTCTTCTCCAA
>JBBPLO010000188.1:2134-16477 GCA_038089835.1 Retiboletus flavoniger
GGGATTGGCATTGGCCCAATGTCCTCGTCGCTTTGGTCGTCATACATAGATGCATCTGCAGCAGGTGTACCGTTCTCCTCGTCCCTTTCTCGCTTTCCGAGCACGGTCGCCTCGTTTTCTGATTCCGACATGATGCAAGTGCTGAATGAAGCTGTAGCAAGTTACAATGAAGAGCGATCACGTGGGGATACATAGCGGTGATATTAGGTGTGTAAACAAAATCCATCAGGTAAACGTATAAAGCTACATAACGGCGCAATCCTTGTCCGTCTTTGACGACGCCTCCTTAGCACGCTGCGCCTCCTCCTCCGCAAGCAACAGCTTCTCCTGCTCTGTCAAAAGCTGTGGTTGTGTCAGTGCTATTCGCGACGATACCACTTGAATTCCAAACGTACCCCCTTCTTCGCTCGGTCCAACATAGCCTTCCTCCTACTCTCTCTTTCCGCCTTTGCGCGACTAACCACGTGTCGATATAGCAGAGTATATTATGCCGTAGCGAAGATAGATGGAGGAACAAATGACAAAGGATCCAACATATTCGCAATTTGCGAGTTGGAAGATGTTCGACGTTCGATGGGCCGTTTCGGTTCCACAGTTGGCGATGACGACACCAGTGACGATGATGAGGATGAAGGGGACACGGATTCGGATGAGAAAGTGAAGCAAGAAAGAGCGCTACCGGGTTATGAGTGTTTACTGAGCGAGAAGGCCGAGACAAGACTCACCGATCAGTCTTTGAGAAGGGATTGCTCAAGGCGGCGATATTCGAAGAGGTCGAGGATCCGGACGATGAAGGCAGAGGAAGGGCGCGAGAACTAGATGCATTCGACGTCTGCGTAGTGGAAGTCTTGGTAAAGAGCTTGGAAACTGCCGACGAAGATGTATTGTGCGACTTGGAAGAGGACGCTGGAGTCGAGGTGAGGCTGGAGCAGCTGTGGTCCTTTGGGAAGCGGTGTTGAGGACAATACTGCTTCCTACAGGCCTGCAACCCGCGTCAGAATGTACTCGAATACGCGGATGAAAAGCACGCACGTTGCAAGCAATTGGTGCATAGAGAACCTTTCCACATTTGCCCCGTGCACACACGGGCTGAGACCTGGTCCTGCCAGATTTCCCCGTCATGACGCTACACTCTGTACTAATATGACGCTCCATGCGGATGTTGGGATCCTCTCCAGGGGGTATAGCAACTGGGGTATTGCATAGCGGACCTGGGACGTACATGAGGAGTTGAGCTGATGCTCGATGGAGGGACTCACAGCTGGGGGCAACGCGATTATGCTTGCTCTCGTCGTATTGTGGGCAGCGATGTGCTGCGACGAGAAAGTGCTCTCCACAGAAGCTCTTTGAACAGTGCTGGCACTTGAATGGAAGGAAGTCGACGAGCAGACAAGAGGACTCTGAGCATTGCTGCCCGACGGACAAGAGCTCGGTGTTGGTGTTGGATGCCATTGCGGAAGTAGTAACAAGACGAGGATTATAAAGTCGGGGACGCGCAAGCGCATTGCTGTGTCGCACCGTCATGCTCGTCGTGTCGTTTGTAAGCTCATCCGACCCGCCTCACGTTCGCTGACGTATCCTGCCCGACATCAGGTCAGGCATGGTGAGTCGCTCGACAACCTCGTGAGCGACATCATACTCTGTCATACTCGGCGCTTATCTTCGTGCACAGAAATCAGTCTGGGCAGGCCACAAGGATGCAGAGCTGAGCGAGCTCGGTGAGCAGCACCCACAAAGTACTCGCAACTGACCAATCCAACCATCAGGGGTGCGAGTGAGCACGGTAGATTCTCTCTTTCTGCTCATCCTCATCGCAACGTCCATAGCAAGCCAAGGCACTCGGCCAAGCCTATGCTAATATCCGTCTCGATGCGGTCATCACTTCAGACCTCAAGCGTGCCCATGCAACAGCCGTGGCTCTTCTCGACGGCCAACCCGATCCAAAGCCATCCTTCAAGGTTGATCGTGACCTCAGGGAACAAGATTTCGGTGACGCCGAGGGCCATTCGTGGCTGATGCGCCGGATTCCCAATAAATCGCTCGATGACCACTTTAGGGATGGTCAATACCCAATCTTATTCAACCGGGACGAGAAATTCCCCAACGGAGAAAGTCTGGACGACCTTGCCGCACGAGCGCAGCGTGCCATCAACGATCTTGTATTGAAGCCCTACCTCTCTCGTGCCATTTCCTCGGGCGTCGAAGACGTACATGTTGCGGTGGTTAGCCATGGTCTCTGCATCAGTGAAATGATACCCGCTCTACTGAAGCTAAACAACGGCGGTGCGCCGACCAAGGATTACAGAGGCTTACTGAATACCGCTTGGACCAGAGTCACTGTCCAAGTCCAGGTAATGTTTGGTCTTCACGGCTAGTGCATTTGACTGAGTGTGTGCAGCCTGGCGCGGAAATACCACAAATAACTGATGAGCTTGAGAACCTACCCCCGTTAATCGTCACGGTGACCGACGTGAACCGACACGAGCACATCACCGACGTTGTGAGTTGCCGTCCTCATACCGCTGTTCGCTTTTCCTAACGGTCGCTGAAAGAAACGTCAGAGGGGAATCGTCGAGCATGACCCCAAACAACGGAGCATTCGCGAATTCTTCGGTGGGGGTGGTGTGAAGGAGCCCATGGAGGCGCTAGAACACGCAGAGAGCAACATGATGGACGAGGAAGGGGAGGAGAGCGCAATTAATCTTTTCGGGTGCGGTATAGTACATGCATGGAAAGTCTGATGCGGAGATCAATACCTTCGGTGACGCGTGTAGTGGAACGACTAACCTATATACACGTGTCAAATTGGTCAGGCATACGGAAGCAGCTTTTTCAGGGTGGCCGTCTGCGACTGACTAGAGTACGTCGTCTGAGCGAGGTTGTTTTTCCGTCCGGGTCTCTTTGATACATTATTGTGCGAATGGTTGGCGTGAGCCTGGCACGGCAAAGACTGAAGTTAGTCGGTCGAGTCGCGCTCGGACGCGAAATACGGACTCGTTTGAATTTTCCGCTACCAATCGTTCGCCATCTCTTTTTTGCGCCGCTGTGTGTCTTTAGCTTTGGAAAGCTGGCTATGGCCGACGTCGAGAACGACCGCACAAAATTCGAGAACATGTCCAAGGGCAAAGATGGGTCGGGTCACGTGCATTCTCTGTCGTGTCGTCTGCTCGGGTTGGTGGGTCTCTGCGACCGCCATGAGCGACCCACGAGACGACGCCGATCGCGTAGGGACAGTCTCGTTGTATCTTTTCACGGGCGCTGATGCACCCCTCAGATTCGCGCAAAACGTCTTGCAAAGTTGCAGACCGAGCGATCAGCCGCACCATCGCCTGACACCGCCAGTCCATCCACATCAGCCTCGGCCACTCTTCCGTCTGTGCCAGCGCCCAGGTCGGCTCCGCCAAAACGGGCCTTCTCAACTCCGTTGCCTGCCCGGCAGCAGCAGCAACAGACACTGATACCATCCGTGCCCGCCAAGAGGAAAACACTCCCACTCACAAAGCTTGATTTACAGACATGGGAAGATGAGACCCTTACACAGATATTTAAAGTTACGCTCAAGGTATATGCGATTGTACAGCTTGTAGTGTCGTACATCTCACAATCGGCAGCGTCCTGTAGCGGAGCGCAGTAGCCATGACATCGTGTGGCTCAAGGGCCTCGCAGCCGAACTTACTTCCGAGGGATACCGTGAGTCGGGTTTACCTTCAACTTTATACAGCTAAGCCGAGACATGGAGCAGCCTCTACGACGAACCTCTCTGGGGACATTGCCGATCGCCTTCTTATTTCTCGGTTAGAGATGGATCCACGGGCAACGTCGTGAGTTTGGTCGACACGTCCATTTTAACTGTTACAAAGCCTTGTCCAGGGATGACCCCGAGCATCTTGCCGTTCTTGCATCACTTCCATCTCAAATGACACTGTTTGAATACTTGGTCGGCTGCTGGAAACGCCTCAATAGCGCAAAAGCGAACCTGAACAAAAAGGTTGGAATGATCCATAGCATGTGTACAAAACCCTCATCGTCGCTCCACAGAGTCCAGTCAATGAGTTGCAGCAAGCATCTGCCCTCCTTGAAAAGATCCGAGATCTTGTCATCAGTTATGCCGGCCTAATTCTGCAAGAACCAGAAATGTTCCCCCAGCCCGTAGGGTGTGTGTCAAACTGTGCATCACGCATTACCACTTCTAATACTTCGTGCAGGCGAGAAATTGGCTCACCTGAACTTGTTGGCTCGCTGTTGTCACTATCTGCTCTCTCCACGCCGCTCACGACCGTATCCTCCTCGAGTTACGTCCTCTCTCCGACAGAAGTTGAATCCTTCCTTCAAGATCTTGCTCGGCGTTTCGAACCAGACAACGAGATCGATGGCGTGCTTGGACCGGTCGTGCGACAGCTATTGTTCCACCCATCTCTTTTCAGACCCGAGGGCTTGGCGGGAGGTGACTCTTCCTGGCGGGGTGTAGTCGGTGGCGTGGAAGCACTTGTCTCCATCAAGAGCATAGCAGTTATGTTTACTAGACTGGACGAGTGGAATCCACCGCATGCTACGGCGTCTACGTTTGAGACGGTAACGTTAATGGGTCCTTTGTGTCGACTCGGGGTATTCAGCAGGGAATGGGTAAGAGAAAGCACACGCTTGTGTTAGTATCAGCCATGACAGTCTTTGCAGCCTTCTATAGCACAAAATTATTTCTCTGAACCAACCAAACGTTCACGGAACGACGTGGAGTCTTCTACCGCGAGTCTCCGGGGTACAGTGAAGAGTTTACAGGTAAGTAGATCATGGCAAGCCAAATATCGAGTATGCCAACCTCCACCCACAGTCGTCACTCTTTCAAATATTCAACACTCTCGTACGGGCATCTCCAGAGTCCAGGGAAGCAGTACTGGAGTACTTCGCCACCGCAGTCAAACTAAACATCAAGCGTGCCGGGATGCAGGTACGTGGCATGCCCGGACCTTTATTGCGACGCTTTCTCACGTGCTTTCTAGGTGGCCCCACAAACAGTTGCAACTGACAGCTTCATGGTCAACTTGCAAAGTGTACTTCTTCGCTTTGCAGAGCCTTTCATTGATGCTCGATACTCCAAGGTTTGTCGTGCTCGATTTGGCGCGGTTCTTATACCTGACGATCTGGCTAGATGGATCGCATCGACCCGTTGTACTTTGCTGTCTCGAACCGGATCGATGTGAGTGAGGAGACACGCATCAAAGCCACGTCAGAGGAGTCGAGACAATGGGCAGAAGCAAACAAGGGAAATGGTAAGCTGCTTGCATCTCGAAAATCGAGCAGAGGCGCTTTATTCCTGGAACAGCTGCGACACCAAACTTCATTTCCGAAATCTTTTATCTTTGTAATGCCATGGGTCATTATGGCTACCTTAGAACCACGCAGACGTACGACGACTTTGCCAAGCATCACGATGAACTGCAGCGTCACCACGATATGATCAATGGTGATGGTTCTTGGATAAATGTTAGTCACACTTGTTCCTTGGTCTATTCTGTATTCACGTGCCTTTCAGAGTCCCTTCCATACACGGACACAAGCAGCCCTCAACCAGATGAAGGTGCGCATGCTCGGCCTCAGGTATATTGTTCACCGTCTGATTTATGACCAGACAGAGATGGCGAAAATTCAAGCGCATCAGTTTGCATTCCGCGTACAATTGCTCGAGCCAGACTTCGTCTTCCGATACATCGGTTTTACCAATTTCGTCTCGACCTGGTTGATACGACGAGCTGACGCGAAAGGTTTACACCCTACTCCCGTGGTCCAGTGCGTTTATTTCCTGTAAAAAGGGATGTCTCGTTGAACGTTTGGCAGATTACCACTCCCTCAGGAAGTTCCCATGGCATTCAGGGTGCTTCCGGAATATATCTTGGAAGATGTGGTGGAGTTTTTCCTTGTCGTCACTCGGTACGCCGTTCTTGGTCCAACGCCCCCATCGCATGTTTATGGGCGAATTCTTTAGCCACTCACCGGACAGCCTGGACTTGTCCGGCAAAGATGAATTGCTCGTGTTCGCTCTCACTTTCCTGACGTCAACTTGGTACATTATGAATCCTTTCTTGAAGGCCAAGATCAACGAGGTATGCACGTGAAACAGTCCTAACGGGCAGTGGTGATATTCTAGTAGGCGTTGTTCTACGGTATCCTGCCATACGGGCATGAACGAAATGGAATTATGGGCGAAACGCTAAACAGCCACCCATTGGCATTGAAACATCTGATCCCAGCATTGACACACTTTTATATCGGTAAGTATACATTGGCCTGCGCATCCAGTTTGATCATGACACAGTGACTCCAAACAGAGGTCGAACAGACGGGAGCAAGTTCACAGTTTTATGATAAATTTAGTGAGTACTCGTCTCACTGTTATAAGGATTCTTGTAACTTTTGATCGATTCCTTAGATGCTAGGCGAGTACTCTGTCTATCGCTGATACGATGGGTCTGACACGCCCCTGAAGGAGGAACATCGCGTACATTCTTAAAGCAATCTGGCGTAATCCTGCACATAGGCAGGCACTCAACGAGGAGGCACTGTGAGTGCCACATCTCACTGCAAAGAGGCCCCCCGTGTTCACGTGTCTTGATAGGGACGTTGAAAAATTCGTTCGCTTCATCAATTTGATGATCAACGACGTCACCTACCTCATGGACGAGTCCCTCAGCGAACTGACACAGATCCACAACATTCAGACAGAGATGCGCGACCAAACCGCTTGGGCAGCTCGCCCTGCTCAGTACCGGCGCGAACGTGAGAACGCCCTCCGCGGGCTCGAGCGTCATGCGTCCAGTTATACCACTCTCGGTAAATCGACCGTGGAGCTGCTCAGAGACTTTACCGCAGAGACAAAGGCACCCTTTATGATGCCCGAAATCGTGGACAAGCTCGCTGCCATGTTGGATTACAACCTCGAAGCGCTCGTCGGGCCCAAGTGTAGCGAATTGCGCGTCAAGGAGCCGGAAAAGTACCACTTTGATCCCAAGCAGCTGCTGAGCGACATCATCCAAGTCTATTTGAACTTGAGCGACCAGAACGAGTTTGCGCGTGCGGTCGCCAACGACGGACGGAGTTATAAGAAAGAGTTGTTCGAGAGGGCTATCGATCGAACGAGGAGGATTGCCTTGAAGACGGAACCAGAGCTCGAACAGATGCGTCTGTTCGTCGTCAAGGTCGAGGAAGCGAAAGTGACGATCGAGGCTGAGGAAGACTTGGGCGACATTCCGGACGAATTTTTGGGTAAGCTCGTTCTCGTTCTTGCGACGCATCTCCCAAAAACTGAACCACGGTGCGATTGCAGATCCATTGATGTTTACGTTGATGCGCGACCCGGTCGTTCTGCCTTCTTCACGAACTGTTATCGACCGTTCTACGATTAAATCGCATCTCCTGTCTGACCCCAAGGACCCATTCAACCGAGTCCCACTCACGATCAACGACGTCGTTCCAGGTGAGTCCCTTCAGCGTTTCTTGCCACGCCGTGTTGACCTGGTTATATAGACGTAGAGCTGAAAGCAAGGATAAGTGCTTTCGTTGCTGAGCGGCGCAGCCAGAGAGCTAGCAGATCCGACAGGCACACAGAAGATAGAGATGTAGTGATGGACTAATACGAGCACCTTTTCGTTGAAACGTAGCTAGCGTCCACTCCATCTGTCGTGCAATGCAAATAAATTAGGTGTTTAGACGAGCAACGTATGGCGTGTTACAACGGCCAGCTTGGTAGACATGATCAAGACAGCGTGAACGTCTACTTTTTTCTCTTCTTGCCTCCCCCACGACCTAGACCCATCGAGCCCGCTCTCGCTCTTCCCGACGCCCCTCTCCCCAATTTCGGCGGCCGACCACCGCGTCCAGCTTTCGGCGGAACCGACGCTAAAAAACAGTGATTGGTCACGATCGTTCCCCCAAAATAAAGAAGCATGTCCATCACCCACCTGGCGACGCCTCCCGCACCTCCGTATCGTCCTCATAGTCCGTCCCCGCGTCCGTCCCCGTCACGACGCTCTCCCTCGGCGTGAACGCCGCCTCGTCCCCACTCTCCTGCGTCAACGCGCTGCTATCGCTGTCCCCCCCGACCAAGCCTGCCATGTCCGCCTTGTTCCTTCGTTTCGGCACCTTGGTCTTACGCCCTCCGCCCGCACCCGCACCCGCACCCGTGCCTGTGCCTGTCCCGGTACCAGTGCCACCGCTGCTCTTGCTCGGCTGACGCGGGGACGGTGCAGGCGTGGACGAAGGGATCGACGCCGTCGCGCGGACACGGCGTGCCGCGACGAGCGACTCCAACGCCTCGTCCGGCGGCAGCGCAAACTCGTCGCGGAAGAACGGGTGACGGGAGAGGTTCTCGGAGGGGGAAGGGGAGCGGACAGGGACCGGGATCGCGTGCGGGTAGGATGGGTTCGAGGGGTCGAACGCGTCCGTTTCCTGTAGATGCATATGATATAGGCACGGGTTCAAGTCAGAACGGGGGGAGATGGGGGAGATCGTACCGCGCCCTCCAACGTTTCGAGGTCGTAGCAGGTTCGTAGTTTGGCCCAGATGCTGTCGACGGGGATGACCCGGCCGGTGTCGTTATGGATGGCGTTGCGGATGGTGAGGACATGAAAGTGTTTGTGTGCACCGACCGGGCGCGCTCGCATCACGGAGCGGAAAAGGGAGATTTCGCCCTCGACACTATCGAGGAACTCTTCTGGTGTCTGGTTGTCCATCGTAAGGAGGCAAGTTTGTTTGGCAACCACATTTGAGGAAACTAGTAGCCACGTTAACGTGGCCAAGAGTGACATTGTAGTAAAACAACATTCATGGCTAAATAACAATGATGAACCACTAAACGGTCGGGTGTAACGATATTGATATTTTATAAACAGCAGTAAGGAGCGAACGGCAGTCGAGTGAAGGAATGAATTGTTCGGTGTGTTTGAATTGTGCCCAGACTACCAAGAAGACCAAGAGTTCAAACAAAGCACTTGATGATCGTTCATGTTCATGATTGCAATGCAAGAAAGTGACGGAGAACGAGATGCGAGATGCACGGTATACTACGACAAGATGCTTTGCTTGTTATCTTGGCGCGAAGATGGCGACGAGGACGATAAACGGAACATATGTAAATAACGACACGACTGCCATCACACGGCATCGGAATCGCCATGTCCTTGCGTCTGTCATGGAAGAGGTCGGATACCAAGGCACTAGAAGAAAAGCGGAAAGCTCACCATGTTCTATCTGAGGGTCGTCAATGGTTACACCCTTTTCGGCATCGACGTCCCCGGCGATTCTTGTCCTTGGGATACGAAGGAAAAGTCCACCTATCCACCAAACAGGGAATAACAAGAAACCAAGGAAAAAACACCATGCTTGTATCGGTGAACCTGGTTCGTCTTCCGTCGCAAATCGAAGTCCCCATGACGTGTCATTCCGCTTCTTAGGGGGCTTGCGGGGATCTCGCATATGGAACTTGGTCGACCTGCTGATGGACGGTGCATGTGGTGATACGATTGCACTTATGGGTATCGAAATTTGAGACATGGATTGATGTCGTTCGTGTCTTCTGGTCGTACTGGGAGTGGGAGGCTGCCGGGAAAGAGCGGATGCAGCACGCGAAGGTGTGCGAGGTGGAGCAACGCGAGCGCCGGTACCGCTGGAGAGAGACGTAAAGTGGTGATTGCGACTTCCAGATCGGGGTGTCTCTTGCATAGACGGTGGTCGCGATTGCACAGGCGTAGCGAAAGGAGATGCTGACGACAGACGAGCGCGCTTGCGGTGATACGACGATGGAGCGTGCGAGGAGTTTGAAATCCGCTGACCTTTGTTTCAATTTAAGCAAGGGCGGATAGAGCGGTCTGAGACGTAACCAGATGTGGATGATACTTACTTCGACTTTCGGAGGGAAGGAGAAACGTTGCGCGCTGCCCTTCCTTTTTTTGTTCTGGAGGAGTCAGGTCTATGTTGTCCTCTGCTTTGCGCTTTCCTTTACTCTTATCGCTTAGATGCCTAGGCGCAGGCGTGGGGGTGGATGGTTCTCCCTGCAGAGAAGTAGACATGGGGGTGGAGGTGGGGGTGGGGGAAACGCGACCAGAGAGCAGCGACTGGGAGCGGGCGAGAGCCGAAGAATGGGGCGTTTTAGAAAAGGTCGGGGCAGGATCGCTTAATCCCGAGGATGCGTAAGTGGCGCCACTAGTGCTGTTTTTCGGACCATTCCTCGCTTCGATGGCTGATAAGCTGCGCTTGACCTCGGTCATCGTGAATCTTGCCGCAGGCTGCTTGCTGCCTCTGCGGTTTCCAAGGTTAAACTGAAGAGAGTGTGGTCTGACGGGTGTCATTTCCCGGCCGTCTGTATGAGAATCGCGCGTTAGAAGGCATTCAAAGATGTGAACGTGGGCGCACCTGTGAGCGTCGCAGACGCCTTGAGGGGGGGAGGAGAGTCTGGTCGCGATGGATGCGGGAAAGGTAAAAATGATGGTGACATGGCGCCCCGATCAGGTCTACGAACGGGGTCCGCGCTTCCACCACGTGTTGGTGCCTTACGTTTTCCCGAGGACCCCGGAACAGAGTCGGAACCGGGCGCTTCGCCGAGGGACAGCCTCAGCATTTCTCGTGAAACTTGAGCAGGCCACGCTTGATTCGCATGTGAGTTCACGCCTACACTCGCCTGGTACGAACTCCAATCTGCACTCGTCCGTCGTTGCCGTACACTCCCCGAGACAGACCTCGCACGTCGACGCTCGGCGGGGGACTCAGGGGATCGAGTTTCTTGTTGCTCTGCCATCGGCTCAGGAAAGCTTGAGCGATGAACCAAACGTCCGAGCTTGAAAGACAGCGAGGCGAATAAATCGTCCTTGCGTGGGGTGCGACGGTTCGTCGGTAGTGTGTTTGAACGATCGCGAAACGCGGACAAAGTGGGTTGGGGAGTAGATGTAGACTTTCTGCGCGCAGAGAGTACAGTCGCCAACTCTGGGTGGTCAAGGGGAGGGAGAGGTGGCGGTGGGGAAGGGTGTGCAACGGACAAATCTACAGCGTTATCGGGGGGTGTTGGATAGCCAAATGTGTGAGGTGAATCAAAGGCCAATCCTCGATTCACGGGGGTCGTTAAATTCGTGACAGAAGACGGTGCATGGGATGCTACTGGGGCTGTGTAAGAATGTGGTCTCTGTGGCGTTCGCGGATGCCGTTTGGATGACATGGTGTTCGTCGGAGATGAGAGTTTGCTACTGAATCGGATGTCGGGTGATTGTCGGGGTGATCTTGTGCTGTGACTTGAATGCCTTTCGTGCGTGCCGGTAAAAGGTTGTGAAGGGCTGGTGAGACGGCTCAGCGTGTACGTAGACGGGGTACTGTCTGCGCTGAGGTGCTTGTTATCTCTCGTGGGAGATGGAGAATGGGAACTCTTGGGATCATCCGGAGGGGACGTGCGTCCAGAAAGATCGACGACATCTGGAATTCCATGTTCGCGTTTCCTTCCAAACGTCGACCATTCCCCGCCGCCAGCGATCTTGGAAATGCGGCCGATGGTGAGCCTTGATGGTGTTCGTGGTGAGATGTCGCCAGGAGGCAACTCGCTGGTTTCTGAAAGAGGCACTGACGAGGGATCTGTCGGTATTGGACGGGAACGGGAACGGACATTGCTGCTGCTGTCTGCAGAGGGCAATCGCGTGCTCGGCGTGAGACCGGGAGGCAAGGCATCTCGGACGTGGACATCGAGGAACGAACTTGGGTTCTGGAGAATCTTGCGATCGATTGGCAGCTGGTGGGAGGAAGCGTCTTGCGACGGCTCTGGAGTGGGTTGACGTCGAAGACGCGATAGGACGGAAGAAAGCTCCCAAGGCATGAACTGGCAAGGAAGATCGACCTGGGAGGGGATTTATGAAGTCGACCTCTCCCGTGGGGGTCACAAATAACTGGTAACCGTGACCGCGCCCTGCTCAACACCCTCGACGTCGCCCACCATGGACCGCTTGGACTCTCTCGCCAATACCCTCTCGAGCATAACAATATACGACATACAGTCCATGTACAACCATGTATGCCAAAAACCTGTCAATTCTCGCTTCATTCTCACCTTGCATAGGCTAGGAATGCCGTCTTCAACGTTAGCGAGATGGAAGTCAAGGTCAAAGAAGCAACCAATGACGAACCTTGGTGCGTTGGTATCCCTTCTCTGCAACATTCTCTTCACACCCGTGTCACCAGGGGAGCAAGTTCGACCCTGATGCAGGAGATCGCTCAAGGGTGAGCATCGTCACCACTCGTTTTCGTTCTAGACTGCTGATACGAAAACAAGGACATTCAACTTGTGAGTCCACGACGTTCGGTCAACCACAGTCACCCTCATCCGCTCGCAGCCAAACCTTCAACGAGATCATGCCCTGCATTTACGGTCAATTCATGGAGAAGGAAGCTCGGCAATGGCGACAAATCTACAAGGTATCCCTATATTGCCATCCGCATGCGCGATCGCTCATCATGGCATCGCAGGCTTTGCAATTGCTCGAGTATCTCGTCAAGCACGGCAGCGAGCGTGTCGTCGACGACGCGCGCTCCCACATTTCTACCCTGAAAATGCTTAGAAATTTCCACTACATAGATGACAAGGGTAAAGACCAGGGTCAAAATGGTATGTTTCTCCCTCCGCGTCTTCCCCTGCTATATCATGTATGTTGTTTCCACCAGTTCGCAATCGTGCTCGCGAATTGGTAGAGCTTCTCTCTGACGTAGAAACCATCCGTACGGAGAGACGTAAGGCAAAGGTTAATCGTGGAAAATACACCGGTACTGGTAATGACCCAATGAGCTTCACCTCTGGGAGCAGTCGCTACGGTGGCTTCGGTAGCGACAGTCTAGGCGGTAGCGGCGGATACTACGGCGATAGGATGAGCGGAAGAGAGGGTAAACGGTCTGTTCTTCTCATCTTGACCCCAGCTGATCTGTATCGTTAGATTCTTATTCCGGTGGGAGCTCAGGAGGTTTCAGAGACAACACGGGCCGACGAGATTTCGAAGAATACACTGCTGGCGATGACGAGACCGTCACCGCACGTAGATCCAACTCTGTCTCCCGGAGTAACCCTTCTCGCTCTGGAACAGCTGCTTCCTCTTTGCGCACACAGACCACGTCTGCTCCGCCTGCTCCAAAGCAAAAGGAACCAGAGGTCGATCTCCTTGGCGGCTTTGATGATGCGCCCATCATCTCACCGTCTGCCACCACCGCCACCAGCCCCAACAAGGCACTCCCTTCCTTGACTGGATTCGACGGTCGGACCCTTTTCTTGACCGTCTCTCGTTTTACGTGCTGACGTCTTGACAGACGACGACTTTGCAGACTTTCAAGCCGCACCCTCTCCATCCTCCCCGGCTTCCCCACCCGTCCCTCGGCCGACTCTGTTGGAGATGCTCAACACCTCACCTCCACGGAGCCGCCCCACACCGTCGACCGTCAATTCGACGTTGGCGTCGCAAGCCCAGCGAACGACCTCCCCCCCCGTCGTCAACGCACTAGTGAACCCACTCTCTTCCGTCGCCAATAACAGACCGTCCCAGCCCTTTGCTGCCACGATGTCCCCCACGCCGGCGCAAAACACGCTTTGGACGTCGTCGCAGACGCTCTCGCCTACCACTACGTCCACGTCCACGTCCATGTCTACGCCCGCCTCTCGAGCTTCGACATTTACCTCGACCTCGGTCACGTCGAACAACGCGCTGGTACCGGCATCGACTTTGGGCGCTGCGCCGCCTGCCAGCAAAGGCCTGTCCGGATTCGAGGACCTGTGGTCCATGTCCCTCGGTGGCCCGTCGACTTCCAGCACCGCCGCCAAATCCACGACCACCGGGAAATCGATCAAGGACATTGAAAAGGAGCGGGCCCAAGCGGGTATCTGGGGATCCTCTCAAAGGCCTGGGGGTGGGGCTCCGACCACCACCACCACAGGGAACGCGTTTGGGAACTTCGGGCCTGTCAAGGCGAACGAGACGACGGGCAGTGGGGACGATCTGTTGCTTTGAATGTTTGGTCGGTCGTTGGTCTCGGTCACGTCATACTGTTCACGTGTATGTCCTTCCCCACAATTTAGGGCTAGTCCCTGTTTACCATGGCAGCCCCGATGAGTTGACTAGCCCGTTTGAATAAACATGCTTCCAAGCTCGATAAATAACTGTCCACAGTTTCGAAAGAGTCGCATTGTGCAGAAGAGTGAGAGGTGACGACGGGGAATGAGTGAGCAAATTAAGAGGTACAGATACAATCATCGTTCACTTCAAGAACACTGGCAGTGAAGCAGGGGAAAAAAAACGTTAGAATAAGAAATTGGAGGATACGTGGGATGGGGATAGACAA